>CAUYRT010053208.1:0-18622 GCA_963574885.1 Lepilemur ruficaudatus
CGGCTAATTTTTTCTATGTATTTTTAGTTGGCCAATTAATTTCTTTCTATTTTTAATAGAGATGGGGTCTCGCTCTTGCTCAGGCTGGTTTTGAACTCCTGACCTTGAGTGATCCACCCGCCTCGGCCTCCCAGAGTGCTAAGATTACAGGTGTGAGCCACAGCGCCTGGCCAAATGCCTGTTTCTTTGGACAAAAGAGGAAAAATAGAAAGTCTTGGGACCCTTATACCTAATACATAATCTTCTAATTAAAGAATGTAGATGTGCAGGGTTTGCTTTGCAGAAAACTCAGACTGGGTCTTGGATAAACACAAGGGTGAAAAACAGGATGAACTTAGGAGAGGCATGGTATATTTCATTTGTAAGTGATCTAGACTTGGGACCTAGGTCTTGAAGACTCGGTGGGAACAGGTTATTTCCTAGCTTCTATTTTTCTGTTCCTGCTCTCTTCTGCCAGAGGTGAAACAACCAGATAAACCAGCAGTCCATATTTATTTGTAGCAAGGTGAACACCTGAATCCTTCCTGTCCCAAATTTTCACTAAAAGCTCACCCCATTAGATCCTGTGTTTTCACCCAACGGAAGTGGCCTTAACACTGAACAAAATGACTAGTTGGTTGGTTGTGCACTGTGATTCCTAATTTGTTGTGTTGAGACCCTTCTTTAAGTATGGTGTGGTTTCAGCTATTGTTTACACATTTGAGCTTTTGCTCATGTTACTCTTTCATCCATTATAATTCAGCATAAATTCAGCCTTATTAAGTCTTGTGAAATCAGGCCTTTTTTTAAATATGAAAGGAAGGGTTCATATTAAGTCTGCTTATGATACAGTATGTGAACTACAGGAATCAGAATTGCAGTCAGTTGAAAGAGTCACCTGGTAGACCTTTATTTACGGCCTGCTTTGTGATAGCACAGGAGTTCCTAAAAGAAGTCTGTGTTTGGAGGCTGGTGGTGGAGATTGTACTATGACTGTAGCTCATTAAGGAAGATGGAGATGGAGACAACTACACAGTGGACATAGAAAAGGCCTTTACAGCCATAGTTGTAAACTCAGTAGGTCACTTTTGCCTGAGAAGTCTCTCGTTGATATAATTTTTAAAAATTGCTGAGATATAATCATCATAAACCTGTCTTTTCTTAAAATCTGGATAAAGTAAATATTTTTGTTTCTATATGATTGTTTCTATAATCGTAGTGGTATGAATTACTCTCTAGGATATACTTAACCCATTTTGCTATAACTGGTTATTTAAACTCACACTCTAGGCATACATTTTTGAGTCCTACAAAATTATTTCTTCCCCTTCTTCTTATGTTCCCCACTCCTGTCTGAAAGATCAAAGCAGTTTTACAATACTGTGTAGCTTGATGATCCTTTTGGCTTGAGGTTTAAAATTTTATTTGTACTTAAAATATATCCTTCTTTTCCTTTATACGTTACATTTTTTCTGATTCTTAGCATCAAGGGAGCCATTAAATAAAATTCTCTCTTCTTCAAATCTTAGTTTGCTCTGGAATCATTACCCATCTAGAATTGCAGTAGTGAGAAACATCTTTATTTGACTGTGAACTGTGATGTTTTGTTACACATTGGTGCTAGGGTTCTTAATTCATCTATCATTCTAATTAACATTTACTATGGCTCTGATTTCAAAACTCTAATTATGGTTGTTCTTTTAAAGAAAAAAAAAGCACTTTGATAGCATTTGACCAGAAGTCTGAAATCAAGAACCCATAATTTGAACATGTTTTAGAGAAACTCATCGACCTGATGTAATTACCAAATATCCATATTATCCCGGCATTGAAAGAGTTAACTACTTCTGTCTGATTTCCACCTATGTGTTCGAGTAGACATTAGCTAAAAAGAAAATGTCTTATTCAGCCAACTTTTTGAGCACCTATTGCCAAGCACTGTGTTAGTTGCTGACCAAGATCTTACTAAAAAGCATTGATCTAAGATTGTGGTTATGTTAGCCATTCCAAGCCTCCCTGTCCTTCTGGAGGCCACCATAACATAGATGGACATGTGTTCCACTTGGCTTTTCTACACACTGGATGGAGTGAAGAACTGATAGTGTTTTGCTTCAGATTCCTTAATCTTGGTGTTGCTGCAAAGGCAGACTGTAGGAATCATTAGTAAATAAAAGAGGGTGGGAGGGAAGGGAATGAAGCTTCATGAATTACTCTTTGTCCTCCCAGATCTGATGATGATCCCCCTTGTAACTTGAACCATTTCCATCTAGCTTCTCAGGGCAGCAAGGAGCTTGTTAACATCACCAGCTGACCATGTGTCTCCTTTTCTCAACTCCATTTCCAACTTCGTGCTGAAGAAAAACAAGAACCTAGCGTGCATTCTGTGAAGAAACAGGAAGATGGTTGGGAAGTTGGATGATGCATGAAAAATATAATAGGTGAAAAGAGGACAGAGGTGGTTAACTCACTGGCGCCGGCGTTATTTTGGTGCGTCCATTGCCGACAATGGATGTCGTTCCGGGAAAATCCCCACTCCTGGCGAGAAAGGATTAAGTGAGCTACTTTTTCTATACCTATATACACAGGTCCACTGCCTTGACTCCACAAGGCTTACACATTTTGACTCCTAAAGTAGACGTCAACCAGAAACATATATAGTACATTGCAACTTATGAGCATGTATTCATTTTCATGTGCAAATTTACTGGGCTACATTTTCAGCAGGGACATGTACATATATTTCTGTTTGCAAAAGGAATTATTGTACATCACCCCTCATGCTGAAAATATACCCTAGACTTCACAGGCAGAACAGCTGGTTATAAGTGGTAACTAATTATAACTTGACTGGAATTATCTTCATTCATTTGGATCATGAGAAGAGGAGGTAAGGTTCCATGAACTTGGCAGTTTCAGTTGCCGTTAAACACTGAGACATTGTAAATGGTTAGTGATTCCAGAGCTGCTCTTATGAACACTTAGATTACAGGATGTGCATCTCTCCTTATAATGAAATCTAGATAGTTGCATTTGCATCTAGATTTAGATGATTTAGGGATGAAATTCCCTAAATGTGATACATTGAGCTCTTCTTAATGACTACTCTTAATTCTTCTCTTATTTCATCTTTATCTCAAGGTATTGTCTTTAATCCAGCAAGTATAGTATTTGCATAGAAAGCTAAGCATTAACTCTCTATAGAAAAGTTAAAACATAAAGAGTTGCCCAAGCTGAAAGTTTTTGAGTCACTGCTTGGAATTTCACTCCATCACTAATATTGTATGTGGAATCTGCCGTGCAACATTTGAAAATGAAATTATGTGTCCTGGACTTGTGATACATTTTAAAATTCTTAATAGAGTAAGAGATAATTCTGAATCCATAAGGATCAATATTATCCTTTAAAAAAAGTTGTAGAAGTGTCCCCGAGTGCTGTTTTAATACTCCTACACGGAAAGTTTTTAAATGAGTGTTTTGTTTGGTAAAAGGTAAAAATAGTCTATAACTTATTAGTGGTCCATTTTATAATTAAAGAAATACTTTACTCTAAATCAAGGGTTGGCCAAATTTGCCCCACTGCCTGTTTTTGTAAAGTTTTTTTGAAATACAGCCATACACATTTAGGTATTACTATCTGTGGCTGCTTTTGCACTACAGTGATAGAGTTGAGTAGTTGTGACAGAGACTGGCTTACAGAGTCTAAAATATTTACTATCTTATCCTTCACAGAAAAAGTTTGTCAACATCTGCTCTAAAAGATAAAGTACACAATCTGGCTGTTCTAAACATTCTGGTTTTGAATAAAGTTATTTTCACTTTACCCTTTTGGGTGGAGCTCTTAATTGTTTCCCTAAAGACATAATGATCGTGTTTCTATTGCTGCCAATGAAGTTTATTTTTTTTTTAAGTCTTGACTCTGTTTAGGAAAAGTTACTTTAAGTGATCTGGATGTAATGTAAGACTATCTGAGAAGTGGGAGAGTATATACGTTATAGGATTTCCAGGCTAGAAAAGACCTTTAAGGAATGTTGTCCCTTAGAACCGTAATCAAGTCTGTCAGAAACTTTAGAGATTATTGCAGTATTGATGTAGGTAGTAAAATTTAAGTCTTATATGTAGTCATAATCAAAATATATAGATTTTCCTTCTTAATATTTTAAACTTTTATAATATAATTTCAGACTTATAGAAAAACTGTGAGAATAATATTCTGTACGTATTCTATGTGTAACACAAATTCTAGTGACAGACGTAGAGAAAATTCAGTTTAAAAATCCCTCTAAACCTTTCATTCAGATTCCCCAATGTTAACATTTCACACCAACTTTTCTTTATCATTTTCTCTTAATTTTTTTTGAACTTTAAAACGGTGAATTACAAATATAATGCCCCATTGCCCTTGGATATTTTGTGTGTGTTTCCTAAAAACAAGGACATTCTTATGTGACTTTAGCTTACTTATAAAATCAGCAAATCACGGTGATACAATACTATGATCTAATCAACAGACCTCATTCATATATTGCCAGTTGTTTGTATTTTTTACCCATTTTTCTTGGTGGCCAAAAGCTGAAAACAGATCTCATTACTGTTCATTTCTTGGGAGCCCAGTTATCTGAAGTTTGAGATGAAGAGTGTCTCTTCAATGGTTTAAATGAATAAACAAAATTATTCTGCTCTTCTTTTCCCTCTCATTCTCCCTCTTCCTTCTTTTCTCCCACTCATGTATCATTTTCTTTCCAGTTTTTCTGATCAAATCTCTCTGACCTTGTAGAGCTCCCCCTCTACCCAGGTGCAGGCTTGCTAGGCTGTAGTCCTTCTGTTTCTAGATTGGCCCTCTTAGCTTTATTAATCAGTGTATTTCATATTTCCTTAATTCTGGAAAACTTATCTTCATATTTTCTGTCTTTTTATCCTGTCCTGTTTTTTGTCTGTTCTTCTAGCTATGAAAGTGGCACTTTGCTGACACTTTTTTTTTCCCCTCTCTTTGTCAATATTGTTGTCATTTTCTAGGAAAATATGAAAAAAGATTTGGTTGGTACATACAAGATTTGATTTGTACTTGCTGATAACGAAAACAAAATAATCTAGTTTTCTTTTTCTTTTTTATTTTTAGAGATGAGGTCTCACTCTGTAGCCCAGGCTAGAGTGCAATGGCACCATCATAGCTCACTGTAGCCTTGAACTCTTGGGCTCAAGGGATCCTCCTGCCCCAGCGTCCTGAGTAGCTGTGATCATAGGCGTGAGCCACTGTGCCTGGCCTAGTCTTATTTTTAAAAAATCTTTTATTACAGAATAGATAATCTGATCTCTATATAATATAAGGTAGAAAATTTATTTTACTCGTTGTAAATTATTTTGTTCTCATAAGTGTTTTGCTCAACAACAGTCTAAATCCATGTTAACTTCTTTACAGAAGATTTCTCATAAATTGTTTCACAATTTTGTTTTAATTCTATTTCTACAATATAATTCTAGCAGTTCATTTGGGATGTGTTAATAAAGTGTTGCATTGCTTCCAATGAGTATTTTTTGAGACTACTAGAAGAAAACATTCCAGATTAGGCAATGTAATAACCTGGTCTTAGTAGGTAACTTGTTTAGGTGTTTACTAAGAAATAGAAAATATACTTTATCAAGTAAAAAGACTTTCCTTTCCACCTTTTAATTTAATTTAATTTTTTTGTGTGTGAGACAGGGTCTAACTCTTTTGCCTGGGGCTGGAGTGCAGTGGCATCATCACAGCTCACTGCAACCTCAAACTCTTGGGCTCAAGCAGTCATCCTGCCTCAGCTTCCTGAATAGCTGGTATTGCAGGTGTTTGCACGCCTAGCTAAGTTTTCTTTTCTGTTTTTTTTTTTTTTGTAGATGGGGTTTTGTTCTTGCTCACACTTATTTGCCTATTTTTTTTTTAATATACTTTCTCTCTTGGCATTCCCCAACAGCATCACAATATAATTTGTTTCTTAAGATTTCCTCAAATTGTGGCTATTTTGCTTTTAGCCTATTTCCTGAATTTCAGATTTCTATTGGCTATCTCCTCCACTTGCCCTTCAGACTCAAGCTCTTAATCATCTTTTACAAGCTGGTTCTTCACCTTGTGATGTTCATTTCTATTAATAGCTTCAGCATTTTCCTAGTAACCCAAATTCAGAACATTCACCGCTATTTTTAATTTAAAAAATTGCTATTGCTAGTTACAACAATTATTCTGAAAATACTGTTTCCAGATAACTAAGCTTTTGTTTTAGGGACAATTTTGTTGGAAGACATTTTTCAAAATTGTGACAGGTTTGATAACATTTCCAGATCTTTTATAGGTATTATTTTAAATAACCACCACATCCTAGATATTTGCCCAAATTTAAGGTTTCCAAGGTTTATCTGTATTGAATGGCTAGGTGTTGAATTTATATACATGTGTTATTAATATGTGCTGGATAATCCATTTACATTATCCTAAGCTTTTCCATTGCCCTCTCAGGAATTATGTCTTTTTTAAGTACCGAGTATGGTACAGTGTACATTATAGACAGTTATCAGATGTTTGACACAGATTTTAGAATCTTAGAACCTCCAGTTTTTGTCTTCAGCATTCTCTTCTGGTAGACCTTGTAGATCTGAAAAATGCCTTTATTCTAATCTGCCTTGTTTAGCAGATCATGTAATTATCATTTGGAAATTTTCCTTGAATATTTTCAAGATATCATTGCATCATTTTATAGTTTACAGTGTTACTATTGAAATCTGATACCATTTCAGTGTATTTGTTGTGGTAGGTGCTCCAAGCCCCCTCCGTCTGGTAACTCATAATTTTTTAGTTCTAAGTGATTTTTTTTTTTTTTGGTATTATTTCTTTGATACTTTCCTCCATTTAGTTATCTCTCTCCTTGCTTTCTTTAATTACTGTTACTAGATATAGAAGTTATGGCACTTATCCTTTAATTTTATTTTTTAATCTCCTATTTTTCTTTTTGATTTTTTATTGTGCTTTCTTGGAAACTCTTCACCCTTTTTTTCTAACATATTTTCACTAAACCTGAATTTGCTCTTTTTCTCAGTCTCTTTGTTTTCTTATAATACCTTATTTCATGGATAACAGTATTTTTTCTTCTGAATAATAAAAAAAAATCAAAGTATCAGGCAATGTGTGAAATAGAGATAAAAACCTTAAATATACATGTTAATTCAGTATCCTCATATGATTTATAGTCTTAGAAAGACAAAATACCACAGATGGGTTTATACCTTTTTTATTCTTCCACTGTTATTTATAGGACTTCAGGATGGATTGTGATAAATATGTATTCAGTCTACCACGTTTGTATTTTCTGCTTCATTCTTTATTTGTACAACTCTCCTCATCCTTAAAGACAATTCAAATATTCACTTCCTTCAGAATGCATTTTCCAGTCCTCTCTCAAAGGCCCAAATCAGTTTTTGTAGCCCTCCATTATATTTCTCTTAACTATTTTGTTACATATCTATCATAAAATAGTACATATTTATTTTGTTTTCTGAATGTTTATGAGGTAATAGTTGTAATGGTTAAGAGGATTTGCTTTGGACAGACACAAATCTAGGCTTGGATTCTAGATTCAATACATAACTCACTGTGTTGGGGTAGTTAACCTTTCTTAGCATATTTTGTATATACTGTAGATACATAGTAATAATACCTATCAATAGTATAAGAGTATATGAGAATGTATTCAAAGGACCCATCACATAGCAAGAAGTCTCAGCCATTTTTATTGTTAGCCTGTGAACTCCTTGATAGGAAAGTCCTG
Source organism: Lepilemur ruficaudatus (assembly GCA_963574885.1). Lineage (NCBI taxonomy): Eukaryota > Metazoa > Chordata > Mammalia > Primates > Lepilemuridae > Lepilemur > Lepilemur ruficaudatus. The sequence goes on from CAUYRT010053208.1 coordinate 7,770, forward strand.
TGTATCTCAAGCATCCGAAAAGGAGAACCCTAATATGTGCTCATAGCACATAGTTGATACCCAAATCTTGCTATATGGATAAGCAAACCAGATTTCCACAAATAGGGATCTTAGAACTCATGCTATTTTTGTGTCCACATATTAAAAACATCCCCATTAACATTTACACACTTTAATAGATGTTGGATGCATTGGTATTTCATGAGCTTATCACTGATTTGGTATTTATTAAACAATATGAATATTGATTTTGAGCCTCTGACTAAAGTGACCAACAGAAGGCTATTCTAAGCATTGAAGAGAGTAAGAATGTTGCAGAAGCACATTTATTACTCTGACTCTGAAAATGTTTTTGGTTATAGGTAAGGCCTTTAAAATAGTACCTCTTGGCCGGGCGTGGTGGCTCACGCCTGTAATCCTAACACTCTGGGAGGCCGAGGCGGGCGGATCGTTTGAGCTCAGGAGTTCAAGACCAGCCTGAGCAAGAGCAAGACCCCGTCTCTACTACAAAAATAGAAAGAAATTAGCTGGACAACTAAAAAGAAAAAAAAAATATATATATATATAAAATTAGCTGGGCATGGTGGCGCATGCCTGTAATCCCAGCTACTTGGGAGGCTGAGGCAGGAGGATCGCTTGAGCCCAGGAGTTTGAGGTTGCTGTGAGCTAGGCTGACGCCACTGCACTCTAGCCTGGGCAAAAGAATGAGGGAGGGAAGGAGGGAGGGAAGGAAGGAAGAAAGGAAGGAAGGAAGAAAGGAAGGAAGGAAGGGAGGAAGGAAGGAAGGGAGGAAGGGAGGAGAAAGAAAAGAAAGGAAGAAAGAAAGAAGGAGCCCTGTGCTCTGACGCTCAAACTTTCATCCAGGACATGGCAGCAGTGATTAAAGGTACAAGATGTTCCTTGCAGCCCCCAACAAATCACCCTAACTTGAATCTCTAGGGAATGAGCCCCTTTGTCACCTTTGGGTCACTTCCTAGTAGGGCCAGACTTTGGGGATCACTGCTAAGGGACCCCCCAAACTGACATTTATCTGTCTTCTGACCCAGCTGGGGTCTATTCCTTTTTTTTTTTTTTTTTAACTTTAGCCAAAACAACTCATCAATCTGCATCTACACACAGGCTCTTCTCCTCTTCTTCCTAAATCTAATCATTACTCTTTCTGCTGTTCAGATGAGAAAGAGAGAAGTTGAGAGACTGAGACCACACAGCTACCTACACTGGCCAACTAACCCATAGACCAGTATTTTTCTGCATCACGTCACCTTCATTGCCTTCTATGGACATGTAAGCACAGAGGGAAGGGCTCAGTGGCAGCGAGGAAGGTGGAAAGAAAAAGGCCTGTGAAAGTCTGGCTTTTATGCAAACCTATTAGAAGTCCAGGAACAAATCGATTTTCTTCCTGGGCCTCAGTTTCCTTACTGGTACCCAGGGGAGCATAGACAGACAGCCTGGAGTGACTGCCCCGTGCAATTATAACACCTGACTCCAGCCTTGCCGAGTTGCATGAGGGAGGCAAGGGTGGCAGCAGGGGACAGGAGATCGGTCCTAGGGCAGGAGGCTGGTGGCCTGAACCCCCACTCCAGCCTAGTCCACGGGGCAGAGAGGAAGGGGGTGCAAAAAATACACTCCTGTGCCCCCACCCCTCTCGCTCCCAGGGCTTTAGGGAAGAAGGACACACAGAGTCAAATATCACAGAGAAGTCAAGGGAGATGGAAGGATGTCACCTCCAGGCTGGGGCCCTGGCTGGGCAGGCTCATCACAGACGGCAAGTCTGTGGCTGACCACATCCATGGGATGGCTCTGAGCAAAGGTTAGAAATGAAGACCCAGGAGTTCAGGCCCCAGCTCAAGGATTGCTGTCCCCCCTGCCCCCGGCTGCGGTTGGCACCTAAGAAGGTATGGCCGTCCTCTGTCCTCACAGAGCAACGTCAGGACAGATGGTGGGAGAGAAAGGGCAACTCTCCAGACCTCTTCAGTCTGAGCTGGTGACCAGTTCCCTGACTCAGTACTGATCAGGGCCTCACCAGCCAACCCCTGTCCCTGCACCCCCCCACACCCCCTTTGCCAGTGGGCCCCTCTGCCAAACTGTGCTCAACACCACCCCACCCACACCTGGGCTAGGAGGGGCAGGGAGTTTGATCCACACCCTCTTAAGACCTGAGTCCTTAAAACTTTCAAGGAGCAGTGCCAAGTGCACTAAATGCGGACTGCACCCTTGTACAAACAAATAGCGATTTGTGCCGGGCAAAAATTAACTGACGAGGGAACAGAACAGGGGCTCATAGAAGGTGAGTGAAAAAGCAGAGAAGGCAGCCCCCAGATTTAGGAGGGGAGGATGGAACTGGCCTGGAAGGGCACAGAGGCAGGAGGTTCTGCGGACAGAGGGCTGCGTGGGCTCTGGCCACTTCCTAGGGAAACTAGGGACAAGTGACCCCTAGGACCAGGTCTGCGTGAAGTCCTCCCAGCTGGGACAGGTGAGAGGCTAGCGGGGAGGGCTGTGTGCACACACGTGTGCATGTGCACGTTCAATGAACACAGCTCAAGTCTGCTGCTGAGGAAGGTAGACCTGTCACGGGGAGGGTGGGCATTCTACCCAGGAACCAGCCCAGAGATCCTTGGTTCTACTGACAATTCTTCTTCTCCACCAGACTGTGGGCTCCCTGGGGGAGAGGGGAGGCCTGAATCCTCCTCTTCTCGCCCTCCCTGGTAGCCAGCACAGGCCTGCTGCAAAACAGGTGCTCGGTGACTATCTATTTAATTTAACCACATTTCATCAGAGATGGCCCTTCCCAGACAAGGAAGAATCCAGAAAACAAACCAGATATGTTCAGAGCAGAGTGGGGCTCTAACCACACTCTGCGACTTGTTGACTCATAGGCAGTTTGCTCCCCAAGATTCCCCACGGGGTAGTCAGCACAGCAGCAGCTGCATCTGACAGCTGAGCCGACTCCCCGCCAAAGGGGCTGGTGCACCCACCGTGCACCCTCTGCTGCAAAGCTGCTGCCTCCTGGTGCGGCCTTGGCCCCCTGCGTAAGCCAAGCTGGGCGGAGGTTGCACCCAGGCTGGCCTGGCAGGCAGACACTTGTGGGCTCTTGGTAAAACCCTGCAGCACAGGACCCAAGGGGGTAGAAGGAACAGGAACTGCCTGCTGATGATTTCTGGAGAAAATTCCTAGGGGATGGAGGTTCATAAGCCCCAGGCAACTTTCTGAGACAGATCTGTAGAAACAAACACATTCTTACAGGGGGATCCAGTTCTCTCCCTAATGTCAAAAGCTCATCATCACCCCGGGTGTTTGTCACTGCAGGCAAATGCCGCAGTCACAGCAGAGTCGTCTCCACTGAGCAACAGTCATCATGCAAACTCATGTGGTCACTCCCTGCGCAGTGTAACATATTATACTATGAAGAAAAATCACCCCACACTCACTCAGCCACTCCCCGTGACAAGTCTGAACATCTTAAAGTAGTACCTTCTGATTTTTCCTAGGTATTTATGTACAGATTTTAAATAAAATTGGATTCTTACTACTATATACGCTGCGCTGCTTCCATGCCATGTGGTACTTTCCCATGTTATCAAAATTCTTCAAAAATATGATTTTTAACTATAACTTAGTATTCTGGATGTACTATATTCTACCTTTTTCCCATAAGGGGGCACATAGATTGTTTCCAATTTTGCTCTATTATATTCGACGCTAAAATGTATATCCTAGGAGATAAATCTTTGTGACCATCTCTGATCACTCCCTTAAGATAAAGTCCCAAAAGGGAAAGGGAGTGCATTTTTCAGTTGTGCTTTTGAGATAACTTTGCAACGGTAACGTTCACAGCCACTCAAAGCTGTCTGTGGCAGGCCTCATGCCCACTCTTGGCAAAGTGCGTCCAAAATTGTTCAACAAAAAAAAATAATAATTTTTAAGACACACACGCACAAAACAAAGAATAAAACTGTCCACCACACAAATTCTGCTAGGGCAGCTGTGTCCTGTCGGCCTAAGTGGATTTTGTATTTTTGAACTCAGAAGTCAAAGAGAGAAGAACCTATCTGTAGCTACATCTGCAATTAGTTGGTTTCAATAACACGTTCAGACCTCTAAGAGCTGAAACAAGAACAAAAGACCTCCTCTTTGCAAACATTTGTATCTGCTTAAAGGAAGGTTTCTACCTCCTTAACAGACTTTGTGGGCTCAGAGTGGTCGGGCAGGTCATGTGAACCTCTCCAGCTGAGTGTTCTCCTCTACAAAGGGGCCAAGGGACCAGGGCCTCCACCCCGCTGCAGGGCACAGTGAGCGTGCAATGGGCGCACGTTCCTGTGAACGCCAGGGAGCAGCACACATAGTTACCAAGCCAGGAAAACTGCGGCTGGACCCCCAGCCTTCCAAAGCTTACAGCAGCTTTAACACAGTGTGAAAGACATTAGCCTCCTGCAGCGATCTCTAACATGTAACAGACTCTGAAAGAGAGATCTGGAGGGCGAGACAACCTGTCCTGACAGCAGCGTGACACATACCCACACGGTCTCTGCCCCGTCTACTGGGCTGGGACAGGGACAAAGGCACAAAGGCAACTACCCCACCAAGGCAGCCCCTGGCCACGTGTCCCTTTTCCTTACAGCTGTTCTCTTTCCCCCCTCTAGAGCCCGGCATTTCCACCTCCTTGATTTTATTAATATTTCAGAGACACTCTCACTGACACAGCTGAGCCGACAGGCTCACCACGGTGCGGCACAAATGAACTCACTCCGGAGCCCGAGGGTCTGCCCACGCTGAGAACAGGCAGCAGACCCCAGCTCCCGCGACCAGCCGATTTGCTTGGCCACGGTCTGCCTTGATGAAGTCACAATAGTGACCCCATGAAGGACTCCCAGAGAAACAAAGTCCCAAGACCACAGCCACCCCCACGTAACTGTGACAAAGGAAGCCCAGACCCAGGGTACAGGTGCCCAGGACAGACCACCTCTCTGGCGAGAATAGAAGAAATGATAAAGGGATAGCAGCGGGCAGGAGGCAGGCGAATGGAAGGGCTGAAGGAGCCGCAGTGTCTAGGAGGGACAGCCACGTGCAAAGGTGAGCACAGGTCACCAGCAGGCACAGGACCCTGGCTCCTAACAGCCACCCAGAGATCACTCACAAGCATCCTCCACTGAACCACGATGCTTAGAATGAAACACGTGGCCCACCCAAGAGAGGCAGAATGGCAGAGTGGCCCGGCCAGCCCGTAGGTTTAGGAGCGGTCACAAATTGTGGTTGTAAAGCACAGAATTTGGGTGTGCTTGTTAGGCGGTGTTACTGTAGCAATAGATAAGGGATACAGATGACATCCCAGCCCTGACCTCAATATCCAGCCAAACCCCTTTCCAGAACTGCTCAGAGTTCGATATTCCACTTACGGTGGAAAGGCCAAAAGACCAGACGAGGAAGGCAAACAGGAAATGACAGAGGCAAGTAAAACCCACTCCCTGCCCACCTACGTGCCACAGAAGCACCCCGAGGAGGGGCCGGGGGCGTCTGGAGCCTCAGCAGGTGCAGGCTGCATCCCAAGTGCCTAATCCAAGCTGGTGCCCAGAGGGCCACATCCAGCCTCTGTAGGAAGGAAAGCCGAGACCCATTAGTCACGTCTGCCCAGACGTGGGAGGGGACAGTGGCTGCACATTCGCTACGGCTGACTGTGCCACTCCAAGACAGTGAGCTGCCGGGGGAGGAGGTGGGCTTTAGAGGAGGGAGAAGGAGCCGGGACAAATATAAAAGAATACTTGCCACCAAGCCAGTGCTTCCCGAGGCCTCAAAGACACCAAGTGAGAGCTCTCAGTTCTGCACCCAGGCATTAATATCCCAGGGAACCCTTAGCAACAGGCCCTGACATCTGCTCTGTTACTATGATACGGGAAACATGATGGTAGCAGTGAGATAAGGTGAGCCCAGACATCAACATTTCCTCCACCTGTCAAGCTGCGCTGGGAGCATAAAAGATTCAGAGAGGGAGCTCAAAGGCCTGTCGGAAACCCAAGGAACCACTCACTCAGAAGCATCTGGGCTGATTATGCGCAAGGCAGGGCAAACGAGCGGAATCGGATTCGGAGATGAGACAGGAGCCCCAGGGAAACAAGTGCCTGACAAACATCCTGAAAACTCCCCCTCCATCAGGCATCCTGCCAAAGGTGCTCCTGGGCTCACTCTCCGGTGCCCCTCCCTGCTCCAACTCTCCTCTTCTCTTGCCCAGACTGTGGCAACAGCTTCCTAATTGGCCTTTGGACCTCCTGGGACTCACCCTCACTCCACAGTCAAAAAGGTTGTCCTTATAGCCTACGTCAGGTCATGTGAGTCCCCTGCTCAAAAACCTTCGATGGCTCCCCACTGCCAAAGGAAAAAAACCCAAGTTGCCTTCAAGGCCGTCCATGACCTGACACAAACTACCCTTCCAGTCTCGCCTACCACCTCATCTTTCTGCAGAACTCACCCTCCAGTCCCTGGGATAGGGATGTGTCCTGGCCGCCCAGCCTTGTCTCCCAGACCCTCTCACCGAGAAGGCCTTTTGTCGGGCTGTCTCTCGACAGAGGCCCAGCACCACCTCCTCTGAGAGTTCTCTAGCCCCTCCCCACCCAACCCCCACTGCGACTGCCACCTCCCCTCCCCCCAGCATTGCACTGGCCTGCATCAGAGGGTTTACCTCTGTAAACCCCAGGGAGACTGTAGCTCTGGGGATGCATCTCCCTGTCCCCACGCTGGCACAGTGCCCAGACACGGAGGGAGTCCCGTGCACCTTCAGGGAACTAACACTAACCTATGGCGCATGGAATAGCGCCCAGCCTTGTCGGCCTGGAATGTAAGGCCAGACAGCGCAGCCCCTGCCTCCTTAACCTGCCCCTTCCGTCCTGCCACACACAGGCCTGTCCTGCCTCCGGCCCACTCCGCAGAGTGGTTTATACTAACTAAAACCGTGGGCAATCTAGCAACGACTCCAGTTCTTGAGGAAGGGTCAACCATGGCACATTCAGGCACAGTTGATGTCACAGTCAATGTCAAGAATGACAAATGACCTGGAAAAAGCTATACAGCCAGAAGTGGAACCAAACGATAGACACAAGGATGGCACAATGTGACAATCAGGTACCAACATGAAAAATGCAGTGTTAACATGGTAGAGAAGATTTGGGATTACAGGGGAATTATTTCGTTAATCATTTTCAAAGGATGGTTTAGTTATACAAACGATGGCACCTGCCTGTCCTCACGGCTCCCGCTCAGATTCCTCCCCGTAGATGGGGCTCCCTGAGCCCCTCTGGTCTTGTTGTCTGGGCGCTTCGAGGAGCAGCAATCCCGGATGATGACCCATTCAGTGGCACAGCTCTACCTGGCCACAGAGCTGCGTGTTTATTACCGTCCTCAGGACAAGCAACAGCTGAGTCTTATTTCCCAGCCCTCATTCATCAACACGCGTGCACCTCGTGCCGGCAACACACCAGGCAGGACCCTGCTGCTCGAGGGCTGAGCAGGGGTTGTTTGTCCTTGTACCACCCACCCCCCACCAAGGCCTTGCACGTGTACACATAGGAGATCTCAATCCTGTGGGTCTTTTTTTTTTTTTAAATCCAGGAAAGTAAATCCATGGGAACCTTGACTGCCCTAAAACACCCATTCCAGCCCTGGAAGAAATGCCCTGCCTGCCTCTTCATCGAACTGAACCTGTTTTCTCATGCCTGGGCTGAAATGCTATGCAAAGCCTCCAACGGAAATGTGATGCAAAATATCCCACTTCTCACGTCAAGTGCCAGCTCTCAGATTCTAACAGCCACAAACTCTGCCTATGTGTCCCCAGAGGTACGGCTTGCTTTTGTCATTTCTGAAAGGCCCGAAGCAGGGTAGGCAGAACGCCCAAATCAAGGCAATCACAAAGTGAAGGGCGGCCAGGGAAGCCAGACTGTTCAGGCAAGAGTCAACCTGCACAGGCAGGAGGGGAGCCTGGCTAGGTGGCTTCCGACCCACAGCTGTGCTCCCCCAGCCCTCGGACCTGGTGGGACCTTGCCGCCTTAGTCTCTGCAACAAACTGCTACAAGCTGAGTGGCTTAAAACAGTTCTAGAGACTAGAAGTCCAAAATCAAGGCGTCGGCAGGGCCATGCTCTCTCCGAAGGATCTAGGAAGAACCTGCTCCGGGTGCCTTTCTCTTAGCTCTGGCATCTGCCACGCTTCCTGGCATCACCTGCTTACAGCTGCATGACTCCAATCTCCCACTTCATCTTCACAGGTGCTCTTGTCTGTGTCTCTCACGGCCATCCCCCTGTGCCTCTTGTCTTCATGTGACTGTCTTCCCTTTGTCTTTTCTTATAAGGACGCTCCTCACGTTGGCTTAAGAGCACACCCTACTCCAGCATGATCTCATCTTAACTGGTCACATCTGCAATGACCCTATTTCAGAATAAAGTCACATTCTGAGGTACTGGGACTTAGGATTTCAGCATATCCTTATGGGGGACATGATTCGATCCGCAGCACACAGGGTAACAGGACCCGGAGCCTGACCTTGGGGGTGGGGGCACCAGACAAGGGGGGGGCCCTTTGGTCTGTGTGCACAGATGTTTAAGTTGGTCTAAAATGTCCCCCTGGAGTTCCTGGGGCACTAAGGACCAGGAGAGGGATTTAAATTCTGAGAGAGGGAGATGTCATGGTTGATACAAAAAGAGGATTGGGGAAAATAGTCTTCTTTTGGTCACTGCTTGTCTTGGGAGTTCTTAACAGGGTATCCATGAATTTGGATGTCAAAAAAAATTCCATTAACCTGCAACTGAAATTTTCTATTTCCTTTAATTATGAATGTAGGTAACATACCACAGTCACATTATCAGCATCTGTGTCTTGGTTATCAACAGAATCTCAGATATTCTCACATCACAGGACAGAGTTGCAGATCTCTCAAAACATTATTCATGGCCGGGTGCGGTGGCTCACGCCTGTAATCCTAGCACTCTGGGAGGCCAAGGCAGGAGGATCACTCAAGGTCAGGAGTTTGAGACCAGCCTGAGCAAGATCAAGACCCTGTCTCTACTAAAAATAGAAAGAAATAAGCTAGACAACTAAAAATATATATACAGAAAAAATTAGCCAGGCATGGTGGCACGTGCCTGTAGTCCCAGCTACTCGGGAAGCTGAGGCAGGAGGATTGCTTGAGCCCAGGAGTTTGAGGTTGCTGTGAGCTAGGCTGATGCCACGGCGCTCTAGCCCAGGCAACAGAGTGAGACTCTGTCTCAAAAAAAAAACATTATTCATGCTCATCACTTATTTTAAAATCATAACAGTTATTATTAGACCTACTGCAAGGCTGTTTATTTAATGCTTCAATAAAGCAGCACATAGATTACCATATCACAAGCTAGCTTTTTTAATATTCTGATAACTAGAAGTCAATGTGATTGGTTTCCTTTGAATCATGTTTGCATTTAAAACCATTATTTTTGAGAAGAGTTCCATGGGCTTCACCGAACTGTCAGAAAAGGGGGCTCCATAGTGCACACATGCAAAAGTAACAGGAAATGGAATTAGAACTTAGCTCCAAGGTTACCAGAATAATATCAAATCTTCAGGGTAAGCAGCTGCCTGTGGCCCCCGGGGAATTCTATGCTCAGAAAATGCCCAAGTCCTCCCAGGGGCTGCCAGGCACTGGCTTGGGGCGGGCAGTAAGGGGTGTTAATGTTTGTTTTAATGCAGAAATACAAGCCTGCTTCCACTTACATGATTTATGAGGGTCTGGAAAGTCCCAAGTAAGCAGAATTTTTGCAAAGGAAATCTGACTTTAGCTCACACCTGAGAGCTCCTTGCTAAAGATGCCCAAGAGAAACCTCTCCATGAAGCAGAGAATCCTCTGGAAAGAAAACAGGCCCACCTCTCCTCACCTGCTTGGTAAAGTCCCAATCCTCAGGCTTAGCTGATGGGGCGGTCCTCCAGGTCCCAGGGAGCAAAGTCCCACACAGCTGCCTTCCCCAGTGGCCACTGCACAGCCCAGACACCGCTCTCAGATGGCTTTTCTCAGGCCCTGCCTGCCATTTCTCCGTCCTTCTGCCCACCTCACCAGGGCCAGGGTTTGCTTAAAGCTGGCAGCCAAGGCAACCCTCAGCTAACCTCGCCTGCTATCTGTGGGCCAGCTGTCCCCTCTCGTTCATGGAAACACAAACAGACGTTTCTCTGTTCTGACTCCAAGGCTAAGGCACTGCCTGGGAGCCAGCTGTCCACTTCTCTGCATGCTCCCCGCTCCCCTGGCAGAGGCTAGGACCCCAGATAAGTGGGGATGCCCATCACAGCCACAGGGAGGACTGCCGAGGACTCAGGCAGCAATGAGGGGCACCCCAGAGTCAGGGAGGGGACCACCTAGGATGTGGCTCGGTACAGAGCAGACGGGCCAGGGAAAGAGCCCAACAGAACCACTGGCACTCAGCCAGGCATTTTCAAGGCTTTTAAGAGGAGCCCCCCAATTTAAAAATGGCCCTGCACCTGCTGAGCCTGACCCTGAGCTACCAAATCGGGAAAGGACAGCAGCCGGCTTTACAGGTGCTGCTTACCTGCCGGGTGCCTGCCACAGGCTGACCAGCTGGACTTCGTCACAAGCCCAAGGCGATGACTCAACCACCACGCCTTCCAGAGAAGAAACCAGAGCTCAAGAGGTGCAGCCACTCGCTCAAGGCCCCACAGCTGACGCCAGGTGCCCAGTTTGGCCCAACTGAGCTGGGCTGAGCCCAGGTGCTTCCCATCACCCTCTCTGCCTCCCACAGCACCCTGGTTCCAGGTGTGGTACCTAGAAAGCAATAGCCAGGGGGTACTCTCGAGCACCTACTGTGCCCCCAGCACTTGGGAGCATGCCAGG
>CAUYRT010053209.1:0-30013 GCA_963574885.1 Lepilemur ruficaudatus
GCCACCATACCTGGCTAATTTTTTACATATATTTTTAGTTGTCCAATTAATTTCTTCCTATTTATAGTAGAGATGGGGTCTCGCTCTTGCTCAGGCTGGTCTTGAACTCCTGACCTTGAGCAATCTGCCCGCCTCGGCCTCCCAGAGTGCTAGGATTATAGGCGTGAGCCACCGCGCTCGGCCTCCTTTTAGCTCTTAACACAACTTTCTGCTTATGCTCTGGCATAACCCTACTTCAAATCGATGATACAGCTGTTCCTGGATATCCTTTGTGTATGTGTGTCCTGTTGGTCATCTTGTGAGTACATGCACATACGAATGTGAGTACTTGTATATGCTGTGTGAGTACAGCACGTGTATGCTCTCCAGGGTGGCTGTCTGAGCCATCACCAGTCAGATCAGTCACAAGGAAGTTGTTTTTATCAGTGTCTAAGATCACCCAGAAGCTTCAGAAAAACCAGACAGTGAGAGTGGGGAGGAACCAGAGATAGACACTGCAGATAGGATGACAGATTTTCTTTAAAATATTTTTTTTTCCTTGTTTTCTGTTTATTTTGAGAGGCTTGAAAACCACAGCACAGCAGCAGCTTGTTCCACCTGAGTAGTTTGCTGCTCTTTACAGCCATGTAAAGGAGTGGGCAGGGAGATGGATGAACAGGTATCTTTTCTTGGAGCATTTTGAGAAATTAAGCTTGGACTTGTTTTTAGCCCTTGGAAAAAATGCACAATTTATGCTATTACTCCAGGTTATAGAGTTTGGGCTGGAAAATGTTTTACCAAGTGATGGAGGTAGCTGTTGTTTAGAAAGATTTAACATAAGAACCTCTATGTAATTTTGTCAGCCAAAGAGCAATAGTACTTGATGGTACACTGGGCTGTCTTGCACTTTCTCCAAGGGCTTTGGTTCCCTGAAGTATTTTATTACCAATCTGTTTTTGTGAGGCTGTACTTGTGCTGGCTATGATGGCTGCATCTTGTTAGTTGCCAGGATTGATTTAGACAATATGGTTGGTTGGACAGGCATCTTCTTGTCACCCACTTCATGTTTTTCCTCTAGAAAATATGTTTTCTCAAAGAGGACTCCCTCCCCAGGCACAGTTTTTTTATTTTTTTTATTTTTTCCCAGACAGAGTCTTGCTTTGTTGCCCAGGCTAGAGTGCAGTGGCATCATCATAGCTCATTATACCCTCCCTCTGTTTCCTGGGCTCTAGCAATCCTCCTGCCTCAGCCTCCTAAGTAGCTGGCACTATAGGTGTAGCCTGTGCCCAGATTTCTAGCTTATTTTAGCTTTTAAAAACTTACATAAATAGGCCTTCAGATGCTGTGACAAATATTTTTGCTTTTCTTAGAATTCTTATAAAAAAGGCAAGTAGTTCATTAAAAGGATAAACTGGAGAATTAAATTCAGATATATATATAAAGTTTTGTTTTTGACCGGACAATCTGAAAAATGCTACAATGTTTCTTTTTATATCATTAATGTAACTTTGCTCTTTCAGCCACTGTCTCATGGAGCTAGGTTTCTGGACCTTATGCCTTAGTGCTTTTAGGAATAGTTGCAAATAAGCAGGAAATGTAAACATTTTTTATCTTCAGTGTAACCAGTGTAGGAAAGATGCTTATTGGGAAGTTGAGCAGGAGTGTAGGTAAGTTAAGAGTGTAGTTTTGAAGTAGAATTTCCTTCTGTAATTATCTAGCGAAGATAAAGTCCAGGCTATTAGTTGACCTCAACATTTTGAGGTCCTTCTCTTTCACCCCCAACCTTCTTCCTCTGTCTAAAGTTCTACCCCTAGTAATAAGGAACTAACAATTTCCTAAAGCAGCCCTTCTGTTTTAGGATCACTGTTGGTAACTTTTCTGATATTTAGTGGTAATTAGTCTTCTGGTAGCTTCTTATTGGTCCTACAAGTAATTAAAAGAGCAATTTCAATAGATCTGAAACAAGTGTTAGCCTATTTTTGTTGTGTGTGATAGCCAAAGTGAGCTCTTGAAATGCTTTATATTATTCTTATGGATTTATTAATTACTGTTCTTTATATAGTACTGTTATTTTTCAAAGTGCTTTCTGTATAGTACATTGAATTTTATCTTACTCTCTCATCTCAGAGGGAAACTGGGATAATTCACACACACACACACACACACACACACTCCATTTGCTGGGCACCTACAATGTTACTCCTTAAAAGGTAGATCTTATTATTTCCATTTTACAGATCTGAAGTTAAATAACTTTTCAAAATCACCCAACTAGGAAGTGGCTACATTGGCATTAGAACTCAGAGTTCCCAAAGGGTGAATGCCTGGACTTTAAACCATTGCTCTCCTCACTGTAATATGCTGCATGACATATGGTAGAGGTAAGAGACCCGAGAAGGCCAGAAAACTAGTTTGGGAGCTGGAAGCAGTCTTGCAGTCCCTTGATTTTGTTCCTATTTGCTTGTATAGTCTGCTGGATGTTACTAGCTTCAACGTATTAATTAGGCTCATTTTCTCCCGTGTCCTTGCAGACAGTGATGCCTGTTTGGTCCTTTGATTTAAAAAGAACTTGTTAGTACCTTTAGGACTCTGTGGATGGCAAGCTGCTCCAAAGTGGGATTGTGCCTCTAAATATCCTTAAGACAGTTTCCCTCTAGGATTTATAGTTTCCTTGCCTCTAAGACATAGCATAAAACACAATTCTTCCCTTAAGCCTGGCAAGTCCTGATGGGGCCCCAGTGCTAAGATGAGAAGACATGGTCATTTTCCTGAAGGATTAGGGAGAATAGTTAGGCATAAGGACACCTAGCACCATCCTCAAATGGGCAGGATTTTTGCTAGATATTGTTAATGAGTCAGATTTGATTGATAGATGGAAGAGGTCAAGAATAATGGTCAAAAACAAAGTCCTTATTTCCAAAACTCCAAACTTCCCCAAAATGTCTTAAGTACACATGAAAGATCAAACCTTTGGCAGGGCGTGGTGGCTCATGCCTGTAATCCCAGCACTCTGGGAGGCTGAGGCGGGAGGATCGCTCAAGGTCAGGAATTCGAAACCAGCCTGAGCAAGAGTGAGACCCCATCTCTACTAAAAATAGAAAGAAATTAATTGGCTAACAAAAATATGTAGAAAAAATTAGCCGGGTATGGTGGCACATGCCTGTAGTCCCAGCTACTCGGGAGGCTGAGGCAGAAGGATCACTTGAGCCCAGGTGTTTGAGGTGGCTGTGAGCTAGGCTGACACCATGGCCCTCTAGCTGGGGCAAAACGTGAGACTCTGTCTCAAAAAAAAAAAAAAAAAACCGTCAAACCCTCTATCCTGAAAGGAATGGAAATAAATCATAGTTCTCCGAATTCTCTTTCCTTGAGGCCTCACGTGTCCACGCTTCAGATTTTTCTGAATTCTCAGACTTCACGCCGCGGGAAGGCTAGGCTCATCCAAAGCTTTCCATTTTGGTCAGGTTGAGTCCCTGTGAGGAAACTGCCATCTGCAGGATGAGGTATTGTGAGCTCACACTGAGCTGTGGGGGAGGGAGGAGCTGGCCAGTGGGGACTCCCATCTCCAGGAGCTGGTCACCCAGCTTCAAACAAATCTGCATCACACTGGGGGGTTCCACCCCTTTTTCTATGCCAATGATCCCCATTTGTCCCTAGTGACTGGGGTTTCAGGTCCCGGTGAGCCATTCTCATTTATCTTCCTTTTGTTTTCAGCCGGCATTCTGCCTTAACTACTGACAATTATCATTTATTCTGTTCCTTTTAGCCTGGTGGTGAATGCTGAGGCTTTGCTAGCCTTTCAGTTGTGCCATTCAGGCCCTTTCTGAAAAACGGGCTTAGCCAGCAATTCCTTGATCTGTCTTTGGCTGAGATAATCTTAGTGTTAGAGGGGATTTCTAAGTCCACATTTCTCCTTGGATTTTCCTGGTGTCAGAAAATAATGGGGGGGATAAAAAAAAAGTTCTTCTAGTGGTTCTGAATCAGATTTCTTTCTCTTATCTCTTAAACCTTTTTGAGGATCTTCTTTCCTCAGAAGAATGCATGCAATTGTTGAGGTTCAGAGACCATCTGATACCCACAAATGTTCCACCTCCAAATTAGTAGTCCTGCCTGCTCTAGTGTACTTCTGGAGTTCTGGGTTCCTGTCTAGTGTGAAGGCATCAGCAGGGAATGTGGCATTTGAGAAACAAACTGAATTTATCTCAATTTTCCATAATTTCCATAAACACTTTCAGTCTCATATTTTTGAAATTCTGGGAGAACTGTGTGCTATGGCAAGGGGAAGATGGAATTACTCCCCAATTTGTTCTCATGTTTTCTTAGAACTTCAACACCACCACTCTGCTATCTCATAACTTTTTTAGAGTAAATGGAGCTGTGAAATTCCCATCCATTGCATGCAGCAGTAAAGTGACCTCTGGTGGACTTTCTTGGTAGTTTATAGGAAATTCTGGAGTAAGGAGCTGTCATTGCTAGTGGAGAGACAAACCAGTGAAGTTAGATGTGCTGTTCAGTTCCCCTGGACCCTGAAGTTCTTTTGGATGCAAGGACAGCTTCAATGCCAAGGCTGGGACAGGTGAGGGAGGTACATTTGGAAGAAGCAAGATTCATCTGTGCTTAAAAGTGGCTTCAAGAGAACTGGAGTACCTTGGAACTAACATTTCTCTAGAGAGAGACAGATCAATGATTAGGTATGGATAGACCAACCCACAGTATTGATTTTAGAAAAAACAAAAGTGATCTCTTTGGGATAATGAACAGTAAGAATAATTTGAAGTCATGATGAAACTTTTAGGCAATGCGATGGAGTGAGTATTCTACATTTGATGTTCTGTTTTGAGTTCTAGGACATTTTGGTGGGAGGAGGAGGAGACTAGTATTTTTAAAACTCCAATTTGGGGATAAACATTTCTCTTAATCTTCACAAAAAGTCTGAGAGGTAGTTTTATTTTCATTATCATCTCTGGCAAATAAATTATTAAGCATACAATTTGATGACTTCTGACAGGTTCTTCAATAAAGCGCTACAGGGGCCTAAGGATGAGCTGATTAGCTGGGAGGGGAGACAGGGACAAAGCAGCAGTATAAAGGAAATAACATTTGGGTAAGTTATTATGCTGTCCAATATGGTAGCCACTAGCCACATTTGGCTATCCAAGTTACTTAAAATAAATTAAAAATCCAGGCCCTTAGTTGCACTAGCCACATTTGAAGTGCCCCCTAGCCACATGCAGCTAGTGGCTGCTTTAATAGAGAGCACAGATATTGGACGTTGCAGAAATTTCTATTGAAAGTTGCTGGAGGAGGAAGACTAGGAGTTTGTATTTATTAGATGGAGGGAATACTGTCAAAAGCACAGTGAGAGAATGGAACAGCCAAGGAATCATGAGCAGTTCTGTATGGCTAGGGTCAAGAATGCAATGTAGAAATGTTGGAAGATAAAGTTCTCTTTGTTTCTTCCTGTATTTTTATCCATTTCTCAGTCTCTTTTGAGGGCTCCTCTTCTACCCACTCCTGAGGTCTTCCAGTATCTCAGGGCTCTGTCCTACCTCTTTTCTCTAGTTTCTGTACATTCTCCATGAAAGATCTCATATACTGACTTGCCCGCTTCATTACCGTCTGTATGCTGACTTCTATTAGTAAATCCTTATCTCCAGCTTAAATCAATTTTTATCTCCTTTGATCCTCTTTTCCCTACTCAGCTTCAACCTTGTATAGATCTTTGTCTTTATCTCATTCTTCATATTAATTTTGGCATTCTTATTCAAACCCATAGCTGACTCTCAAGTCTTTTATCTCTAGATTGCTTTTCTGAGCTTTAGACCTTTGTCTAAATACTCGACATCTTCATTTGGATGGCTTGGTAGGCACTCAAACCTCAAACTAATATGTCCAAAATTGAATTAATCATCTCTCCACCCCACAGAAAACAACTTCCTCTTTCTCTGTTTCCATCTTAGAGAATGGTAGCGCCACATCTTCAGTTGAAGCCAGAAACCTAGAGGCCATTCAAGAGGCGTCTTTCTCTTCCTCACTCCTACCTACTCCATCCAATCTATTACCAAGTCTCATTGGTTCCACTTCCTAAATATCTGTTCCGGAGGCTTTCAGTCTTGCCCCTTGTCCTCATGCCATTCTCCATGTGACAGCTAGAGTGACTTTCTAAAACACAAATTGGTTTAAGTCATTCTCCCTCACTTAGACCTGTTTAATGGCCCTTAGTACTAAGTCCAAACACCTACAGGTGAGTTCCAGACCTGCATTATTCAATTTAATTTAATTTGATTTAATTTAATTAATTTTTTGAGACAGAGTCTTACTCTGTCACCCAGGCTAGAGTGCAGTGTCGTCATCATAGATCACTGCAACCTCAAACTTCTGGGCTCCAGTAATTCTTCTGCCTCAGCCTCCCCAGTAGCTGGGACTATAGGTGCATGCCACCACGCCCAGCTAATTTGTGGGTTTTTTTGTAGAGATGGGGTCTTGCTCTTGCTCAGGCTGGTCTTGAACTCCTAGGCTCAAGCAATCCTTCCACCTTGGCTTCCCAAAGTGCTAGGATTACAGGTGTGAGCTACTGCACTTGGCCTACATAATTTTATTCTTGCCTTTATCTCCAGTCTTAATTCTTTCCCTTCTCCTCACACCAAGATCACTTGTTTCATGAGCCTTTGTTCCCTCTGCTTGGAACATCCTTCTCCTTTCTTTGGCTAACTCCCACTCATCCTTCAGATATGAATTGAGGTGAAAAGCCCTCTATGATGACTTCCTATTCCTTCCCAGGATTGAGTGGGTTTCCCTTTATAGCACTTATTGATGCATTGCAATGTTCTGGTTACTGGCTGGTCTCTCCCACTAAAGTAGACTATGAGGGCACAAACTAGATCTGTCTTTTTTCAACATTGTATTCCCAGTGATTAGCACATTATCTGGAGTGCTAAAAGTGCTCTTGTATAAATATTTATATAATGTAATATTTATACAAAAATAAATATTTGTTGGACAGATGGATGGATGGAGAAGAAAGCCAGTCTGTATTTTATACCATGCTATGGCATCTAGGTTTTTTTTCTTATAACTGTTGGGGGACTAGTGAAGAATTTTAAGTAGGACAGCAGCATAAACATCTGCCTTTTGGAGAAGTCCCCAAGTGATGCAGATTATGATTGGGAAAGGATGAGGGCTGGAAGCTAGAAACAGCAATACTAAAATGTTATCACAGTAATACAGGACCTGAATTAAGATAGTGGCAGGGGAAATAAAAATGAGAGGCTAGGCCAGGCACAGTGGCTCACACCTATAATCCCAGCATTTTGGGAGGCCAAGATGGGGGGAGGATCACTTGAGGCTAGGAGTTCCAGCCCAGCCTGGGCAACAGCAAGACCCCATCTCTACAATAAATCTTAAAAATTAGCTGGGTGTGGTAGAATTTGCCTGCAATACCAACTACTCAGAAGGCTGAGGCAGGAGGATTGCTTGAACCCAGGATTTCAAGGTTTCAGTGAGCTATAGTTATGCCACTGCACTCCAGCCTGGGCAACAGAGCAAGATCCTGTCTAAAAAAAAAAAAGATGAGTTGATTTCGAGAGATGAGGAATCAGAGGTGATGGCATCTGGTAATTATTAGATGGGATAAGTAAAAGGAAAGAGTTTAAGATGACTTCCAGATTTCTAACTGGAGCAACTGGATGGATAAGTGATTCACAAATGCTTGAGGAGAAGATGTGGAGGAATGAGTCACAACTCAAATTAATGAATTCCTTTTGGGGCCTGGTAAATCTGGGTACCTCTGCCTTATCCAGATAAATTTGTCTAATAGGCAAGAAGTCAGGGTTGGAGACAGAGATTTTGGAGTCATTAGTGCAAGAGAGGTACTTGTAAAATACAAGTGGAGGTGAGAGATCACCCAGCATGGATGTATAAAGTGACAAGAGAAGAAAGTCAAAGATGGAATTCTAGGGAATACTGACATTTGTTTTAAGTTTTTTTTTTTTTAATTTAACAAATCTTTTTTTTTTTTTTGAGACAGAGTCTCACTTTGTTGCCTGGGCTAGAGTGCCGTGGCGTCAGCCTAGCTCGCAGTAACCTCAAACTCCCGGGCTCAAGCAATCCTTCTGCCTCAGCCTCCCGAGTAGCTGGGACTACAGGCATGCGCCACCATGCCTGGCTAATTTTTCTATATATTTTTAGTTGGCCAATTAATTTCTTTCTATTTATAGTAGAGACGAGGTCTCGCCCTTGCTCAGGCTGGTTTCGAATTCCTGACCTTGAGCGATCCACCCGCCTCGGCCTCCTAGAGTGCTAGGATTATAGGCGTGAGCCACCAAGTCCGGCCTTAATTTAACAAATCTTTACTGAATACCTTCTATATGTAAGGCACGTTGCTTAGCAGTATGTCTATATGTGTGTATATATGTTGGTGGGGAAAGGAGATTATAAGAAAATAAAAGTTTCTCAATCTCTCAGTCTCTTTGTGTCTCTCTCACCCTCACTCTGTACCTTTCATCCAGCCCTACTGAACAACAACAAAAAACCATAAGATCCATTCACAGTCATTGCCTAGGGTCCACCCTGTTTCCTTTTCTGGCTTTTGATCATGTTTCCTGCCCTTTGGGCCTGTATTGATCTTGATTGACCTGAATCAATTCCTAGAACTATTTAAGGACTTGAAATTGGACTTAACTCTCAGGATGTTCTTACTCCTGGATGCTTTAGGGAGGATATCCTGCCCCAATTTTGTTCATGAAAAACCAAACTCTGGCAGCAGCTGGCCACTCTTATGGTGGGACAACTGGATTGGACATTTGGTTTGGGCCTTTTGTCTCATTACAACCTCTCCTGTCCTGGACCTCTATATCCTGGCATTTAGTCTTGTACCTGTGAGCCTGTTTCTCAAATCACCACCCCCTGGCGCTGGTCCCATGTTTAACACCTAGATCTCATCTAACTCTGTAGGGCTCAGGCTTCCTTAGAGCTGACCTTATTACAGGAACCCTGTTATAGTGGTGTTTATACTGTGCCTTCAGCATAAGGTAATTATGGATTAATAATAAGATTGTTTTTCTCAAAGAAATAGAGAAAGTCAATATCTAATACTATTGTTTTGATTAGCACTTAAAGATGCTGTTAAACCAAGTTCTATCATATTAGTTCCTGTCCGATCTTGCTTAAATTTGATGCCTTTTTCTAATGTTTGATACAAGAACATAGAGATTTATTCTGAAGACATATAGGATACTTGAGAAGTCTAAATGGGTTAAAAAATAAGAGGAAAAGGAAGTTATGTGTGAATTTCCTGACATGCTAAATTATTATAGACATTTGCTTGTTTGGGTCAAAATTATTATCTCATTTCTTGTCTTTCCAGCTGCAGCAAAAACCCTCCAGAGAACCATGTTTACAGCTGTGGCCATTCATAATCTTAACAATAGGAATCAGTGATCCTGTTTAGTGAATAACAGCTTACTGTTATTAGTGAATAACTGCTCATATGGCGTTCATAACATGAACTGGCTATGAAGCTGGCATCCAAGAAGAGTTCAGGGGTTAGTGGGTGTGAATGGTTTAATGAAAGATTACACTTCACAAAGTACTTTCAGGTCCAGCTGGTGGTGGAAGAAATCCGTCTGGGAATTAAACTTATCAGGGGTATAAAAACTGGGTTAATTTAGGTTTGCCACGAATGAATCTAAAGTATAGGGTTCTATGTCCTTCTAGCATGAAAGAGGATATTTATTGGAATAGTAAATAAATCCACTTATAAAGTGAACTGAGATTATTCTTCTGATATTTTTTTTTTGGTAGAGACCCAGTCTCATTCTTGCTGAGGCTCGTCTCAAGCTCCTGAGCTCAAGCAATCCTCCCACCTTGGCCTCCCAGAGTGCTAGGATTACAGGTGTGAGCCACCATGCCTTGCCTGAGATTATTCTTTTGGGTGGCAAGGTGATTTCTAATTTCCTATCAAAAATGGAGAAAAGTTCTTAACAGTAGAAAGGCAGTATTTATTTATCTTCTTTTGTTGAAACACTTTTTGACTTTTTCCATGGAATCACTTCATTAGTGCATTTTGCCATAAGGGGGTGCTGTGGGATAATACTTTTCAGCAAAGCAGCGGTCTCTTCTCTGCTAACTGGAAAAAAAAGCAAGCTTTTAGATTTGTTAATTCTGTGTCCCATCCATAGTCAGTAATCTTTGAAAGGTGTCAATTTAAATTAAAAACATGGAAAAATAGTGAAAAATATTTAAAGTGTAAATAGCCAGTGTCTGACTGCAAAGAACAAGACAAACATTGGAAACTATTTTGTGTGTTCCCTGTTTTAAGAGATTAGAGTCACAATGAACTGAAGCTGCACTGGAATTCTACTGGGTTGGGAACAGAAAGACATATTTTGGGGATTAATATTTGTTCTTTTACTTTAGTTATATTTTTGTAGCATTATTTTCACTCTGTCTTTTGGTCAATGCTGTGGGGATGCATTGTAGTTGAAATTGCTTTCTTACAAAGCTCTGTCATTATTAATCTACCCTTGGGGGAAAGGGTGTAGGAACCTAAATTTCTAAAGTAGTTTCACTATCACCTCTGCCACATTGATCGATCAACTCTTAGGGCTTATACTTCCTATCTAAATGTGGAGGGTGAGGAGGTGGAAAGGAAACTCAATTCTGTTTTAAGGTACTGGAAGGGAGGAATCAGAGGCAATCATATTATCTTTTCCAAGTGCACAATGCTGTGAAGGACATATAACTAGTCAAGGTCACTGACAAGACATTTAGAGAGATGGCTACAACATGGTGGCCAGAACAGAGAGTGCTTATTGTTTTGATCAAAAGAACTCCCTGGGTTCTGCAGCATGTTTGAAAGTGTTGGTTCCTTCTAGCCTGGGTGACAAATGGTCCTGATATATAAGCGGAGGAATAGAGGGAAATGTTATACCTTTGCTAATGAGGAATTCTCTCCATATATATTCCTGGAGTTTCTTAGGCAAAACTAGAGAAGGCTTCTTTAGTTATCTTCATGACCATTGAACTCTCTATGCACAAAATGAAAATTTGGCTGAGGATTTATTAATATATAATTTAACATGGGAGATTTATTAGAGAATGATGTCTAGTCACTAGTCTTTAGTGTCCTCTTTATGTATGCCATTAATTTAAAAAAAAACCCAAGATATATTCATACCAACACCTACAGTTTAAAAATACATTTTCCTTAAATTCCACTTACCAGAATTGGTTTCCTTTATGGTTTTGTTTTTTTCCTCCCTTCCTATAGGTGATGCAAGAAAAAGAGGAAAAGAGAGTTCTGGGTAAAGGAAAATCTTTTAAAAGAGGGAACACGTGCCCATGGAAAATAGCTCCCTCCCTTACTTTTGGGGTTTAACAACTATGTTTTCCTTGTTTTTTCCACTCATGAAAAAAATCCCAAATATTTCTTAGACTCTTGATTATAACAGAACATCCTAAGGAAAAGACTTTCTTTAAGAGTTTAGTATTAGAAACCACAAGAGGTTATCAAATGACAAAGAACCAAAATAGAAAGAAAAAATGTTTTGTTTTTTTTTTAATTTTTTTTAATACTTTTTTTTTAATTGGCCGATTAATTTGTTTCTATTTTTAGTTGAGACGGGGTCTTGCTCTTGGTCAGGCTGGTTTCGAACTCCTGACCTTGAGCGATCCACCCGCCTCAGCCTCCCAGAGTGCTAGGATTACAGGCGTGAGCCACCGCTCCCGGCCAAGAAAAAATGTTTGGAAGGTTTTTTTCCCCTTGCCTTCCCATCTGAAAATTTAAAAGCTCTAAGATTTAAAGTAAACCATATATTCCACATGGCCAATAGTTGTCCCCTATACTTTGTGGTCTGACCAAGCATCAGAAGGGGTGTGCAGTGGCCAGCCTGGCTTCTGATCTGCACACACATTTTTTTCCCCATTAATCCTTTGTACAGAACAGATGCTCTGGGTGCAGTTTTAGGCCAGAAGAATGTCCAAAATATGTGGGTGTGAATTTGGCCAAAGGGTTAGTTGAATTGGAGCACAGATACCAGCCTGGAAACAGGTCACATTTTAATGAAAAATGCACATTCAGCATGGCATTGTGTTTTTCAAAGAGGTGATTCCCAGCCATGGAGAACACAAGGGAGAAACAGGCATTCATGTGGAACTGCTTTAAAACAGAGTTCTTGTGTATCCTGGCTGCTGGTAGGGCAGGACGCATAAGTACCCCTTGGGAAATGAGATAATAGAATTTTGCTAGGCATAACTGAGTTTTTTTGATCATCAGTCATAATTCTTCAGAATGAAAAATAAACCTCTGTGGATTAAATAAAGGAAAGACTTCAAAATTATGACTGGCTATACTAGAAAAAAATCTAGGGACGAAGATGTTAAGCCATTCACATGCTGAGAACTGTGAATAAGCAAAGAAACAGAATTTTACTCATTCTACTAAAAAAAAAAGAATAATGAAAAAAATGAAGTGATCTACCTTTCCATGTTAAACAGTGAAACATAAAACTCTCTTAAATACATAATTTATTAGAAGTAGTTCTGTTTCCTCTCAAGGAGAGAGAGAGAGAGAGAGAGAGAGAGAGAGAGACAGACAGACAGACAGACAGACAGACAGACAGACAGAGTTTTAATACATTTGGGATCATCTATAAGTACATAAGCAACATGACTGAAGTTATTTTTTAAGAGAGAAATACAGCAACAATAGACTCAACCACTTTAAAATGAGAACAAAATGTTACTTGGCAGTGTTAACAAACATTTTATTTTATATCATTATTATGGCTAGTTGTTGATGGCATACAGAAACAGCAATGGAAAGTGGCTTCCAAAAGAGCAGACACGTCAATGGAGGTATTATATCTGAAGTAAGGAAGTTGATAGTTTATTCTGCTTTCCTGTGGCCAATTTTATGATTCATAGTGTCAACTTATTTCTTCAAAAGAGCTAGGAGATGATGAGGGGAACATAAAATTTAGGGCATCAGTAAGAATGAAAAGATCTTAGGAGTTGTTGAATCTGAAGAAGGCAAGAATAGAGGAGTCAAGAGAAGAGAAGAAGGAAGGAAAACAGATCAGGCAGCTCTGGATGGGCCTTCCAGGTAGACAGTGTTCAGTGGATGGAAGAAATAGGGATCAGGCAAATTTTTGCTAAATGTGGAGCTCTTCAAGTAAGTTGACAACTGGACAGTTATATAGAAGATTCAACTATGAAGATGTCATGACGATAGGATGGAGTCCCTGAGATAAAGATATAGCCTCAATTCTGCGAAAACCTCAGAGTAAAAATCTCAAAACTCAATTTATTTACAAAAATTGTGAAAATAAGCATAGAATTGAACAAGTATAACCTTAGGCATAAAACAAGTGTTATTATGTATTTTAGTTCTTAAATGTTTGTTTAATTTGATTAGATTTAAAGTGATAAGACCAAGAATATATTTCTTTTTATTTTTAGAGATGAGGTTTTGCTATGTTGCCCAGGCTGGAGTTGAACTCCTGGGCTCAAGTGATGCTACTGCCTCAGCCTCCAGAGTAGCTGGGCCTATAGGCACTGCCACTGTGCCTGGCTAAGCCCAGGAATATCTGTCTGTCTTTCCATTTTCTAGACTATGTATAGGCATGCTGGATCTCAGTTTTAGATAGAAAAACCTATTTCAACATTTAGCTTTTTTAAAGATTATTACAATGTAAACTAACAGTTTACATTACTAACAGTTACAAATGTACACATTAACAGTTACAATGTAACTAACAATGTAAAAAACAACCCTTTTGAGTTTTAGCATCTATTGGAATAAGTAGAACCCCCTCTTGTAACCTTCTTTATGTGCTGAAAATAATTGAATCTAGGGCCAGAGGTTTCCTACACTTACATTAAAGAAAAGAAAAAAAAAACAAAGAATCTCTACTTGTTTTTGTTTTTTTTTTTTGAGACAGAGTCTTGCTCTGTTGCCCTGGCTAGAGTGAGTGCCGTGGCGTCAGCCTAGCTCACAGCAACCTCAAAGTCCTGGGCTCAAGCAAACCTTCTGCCTCAGCCTCCCAAGTAGCTGGGACTACAGGCATGTGCCACCATGCCCGGCTAATTTTTTCTATATATTTTTAGTTGGCCAATTAATTTCTTTCTATTTTTAGTAGCAATGGGGTCTTGCTCTTGCTCAGGCTGGTCTTGAACTCCTGAGCTCAAACAATCCGCCCGCCTCGGCCTCCCAGAGTGCTAGGATTACAGGCGTGAGCCACTGTGCCCGGCCCTCTTCTTGTTCTTTTCACAATAAATGGTGCTGGAACAACTGGATATCGATATAGAAAAAAACTGAATTGACTTCAACCTTACATCATAGACAAAATCAATTCCAGGTAGATTAATGACCTAAATGTGAAAGTCAAAACTAGAAAGCTTTTAGGAGATAATATATAAGAGAATACTTCAAGGTTAAGAAATGACTTAATTAAACAAGTCACAAAAAGCACTAAACATAAAGGAAAAAATTGACTACATTAAAAGTAAGTACAAAAATATGCTATCAAAAGGCTGAAAATACACAGAATGGATAAAGACATTTGCAACCAATAGCACTAATCAAGTACACTCACTATTGTATAGAAAAAAATGGCAAAAGAGGTGAAGAAGCATTTCATAAGAGGTATGCAAATGATTGGTGAAATATATGAAAGAGGTGCTCAACCTCATTTCTTATAGGGTTACACAGATTTAGATACCTTTGTACACCCACTAGATTTGCAAAAATTAGAAATCTGACAATATCAAGGGTTGGCACGGATAAGAAGCAACAGGAGCTCTCATATATTCTAGTAGTGATGGAAACTGGCACAACTGCTTTGGAAATCAGTTTTCATTAATAAGTGATGTTGAAGGTGTGCATATCCTATGACACAACAATTCCACTCCTAGGAATATACTGTGTGCTTATATTTATTACAGTTCATGTTTAACAATGTTCATAACAGCATTGTTCATAGTAGCCCCCCAAATGGAAACATCGTAAATATTCATTAGCAGTACAATGGAGGAATAAATTGTGGTATATTTATAAAATGGAAAATGATGCAGAAATGAAAATGAACAAACTACAGCTACAAACAACAACATGGAGCAAAAAAAAAAAAGTACATTCAGTATGATCCCATTTATTAAAAAAATTTCAAAGGTGGGCAAATTAAACTATTATTTAAGGATACACTTATGGAGACTAAAACTAAAGAAAAACAAGGATATGATAAGGATGAAGGATAAGGTAATGGTTAACTCCAGAGGGATGAGAGAAGAAAAAAGGATCCATTCTCCAGGGTTAGCAAATATTGATGAGTTTCTAGAAGGAAAAAGGTACAGAAAGTGTCTGAGTTGAATGGAAAGTGTGTCTAAGAGAAGAGATATCTATAAATAAGATATTATTTAGAGTTATCCAGTCAATACGTTGAAATATTTTGTAAGATAAATTAATATCTAGGCCTAATTTGTAGTATGAGTTTATATTTCTGGTTCATTTAATACCTGAAATATTATGTGGGTAGATTATAAGTAAAATTGTAAAACAGGCAAAAAAAAAAAAAAAAACAAAAAACTCAAAACTTTTTTTGGCTTTATGGCCCTCTAACCTCCTGATTTTATCTTCTTGCCCAAATCTTGCATCTCATTTCTGAATTATTTAACGAAGATAATTTCTGCACTCTTGGCTTATGGGATTAATTCTTCCAGGAATTTGTATTTTAAGAGATTTTTTTGAAGACTTAAAGGCTTTAAAGACCCCAAATAAAATCTCAGATGATGGAATTTAAGCTATTTTTAAGAAATGTGAGGCAATTTTTCATGAGGTGGCCCACTCATAAGGTTTTATAAATAACAAGCAGCCTCTATAAATAACAAAGCAGTCTCTTTGGTAGAAGACCTACCAAAGAAGAGATCCGGTCTGGTTAGGGGTAGGTTTCTTTTGAAATTGACAAAGATTTAGAGCACTATGCCTGAAATTTTTGCTGTGTGAGTGAGAGATGAAATCTCTACTAACTTAATGGACTATACATAGTGATAAACACTTTGGCTGCCCGTGTATGAGATAGCTAGTCTCAGCTCAGTCAAATGAAATATAACCAACTGCTAAAAGATGAAACTTCCAAGTCCTTCATAAAACCAACTGGAAAAATGATACTGTTGGCTAGAATGAAGTGAGGTTTTTTGAATTATAAAGTGTAAATTTTAAGATCATTAGTTTAGAAAATTAGAAAAGATATTATTATGCAAAAGTATAAGACTCCTGTTAAATTTGAAATATATTCTTTAAACAATTATCCCTGAGATTGGATCATCTCCTATGATAAAATCAATTATAAAAAAGTAAATCCTAAGTAGCTAAATTATTTACTAGGTAATTTATGGATCTGTACTTATAGCTAACAGAATAATTTTAAACAAGTTGAACTATATTCTATTTGTTGAATACTCAAAGTTCATTCGGTGATAATAATCAGTAAGCCATCTCAAAATTGTGGGGAAAAATAATTGCTTTTATCTTTATTTTTGAGACAGCGCCTCACTTTGTTTCCCGGGCTAGAGTGCCGTGGCATCAACCTAGCTCACAGCAACCTCAAACCCCTGGGCTCAAGCAATCCTTCTGCCTCAGCCTCCTGAGTAGCTGGGACTACAGGCATATGCCACCATGCCCAGCTATTTTTTTCTATATATTTTTAGTTGGCCAATTAATTTCTTTGTATTTTTAGTAGAGATGGGGTCTCGCTCTTGCTCAGGCTGGTTTCGAACTCCTGACCTGTGAGCGATCCACCCACCTTGGCCTCCCAGAGTGCTAGGATTACAGGTGTGAGCCACCGCGCCCAGCCTACTTCTATCTTGTTTTAGATGTTAGCTCAACAATATACATAGGTGATAAAGTATGTAGATACACACACACATGCATATTCACAAACACACACGTACATTTTTTTGAAAGTTTTATTAGTTTCTTTTCTGAATGGTCAGGGAAATCTTCTGTAATAGATGTCAAAATGGCCATTGAGCCTCTTGATGTATCTTTGTTCTAGAGTAGCCAATCTAGTCACCACAGTTAATAGAAATCTTATTTTCTATTTTTAGTGTCTAGTTTTTATGGAAATCTCACAAGTGCACAAAGATATATGTATACAGATGTTCACTGAAATATTTTAAAAACAAAAAGAATGGAGATAAACTCAAAATTCATTACAATGGGAAGACTGTATTATGGTACAAGGACACAATAGAAATCTATCCATTTATTAGAATGAATGAACTAAACTTACAGTAAGGATATAAAAGGATCCCTACTCCTGCTATGTTACCTTCTGTCTCCCAGCCTGCACCTGTGGCCTCATGGGAGTTCCCTATGATCCGTTGACAGAGGAAGAGAAAATCTGGGCCTGATTCACAGATGGTTCTGTGCAGTATGTGAGTACCATCCAAAAGCGGACAACTGCAGTGCTACAGTCCCTTTCTGGGATAACACTGAAGGACAGTGATGAAGGGAAATCTTCCCTATGGGCAGAAATTCAAGCAATATACCAGGTTGTTTACTTTGCTTAAAGGGAGAAATGGCCTACATGCGGTTGTATACTGATTCATGGGCTGTGGCCAGTGGTTTGGCTGAATGTTCAGGGACTTGGAAGGAACATGATTGGAAAATTGGTGATAAGGAGGTCTAGGGAAGACATATTTGGGTAGACCTCTCTGAATGGGCACAAACTCAGAAGATGTTTGTGTTACGTTGCATGTTCACCAAAGGGTATCCTCAGCAGAGGAAGATTTTAATAAAGGGTAAGATGGCCTGTTCTGTGAATACCAGTCAGCCTCTTTCCTCTGCCACCACTGTCATCACTCAGTGGGTTCATGAAAATAGTGGCCAAAGTGGCAGGAGTGCAGGTTTTGCATGGGCTCAGTAGCATAGACTTCCATTCCCCAAGGCTGACGTGGCTACGGCCACTACTGAGTGCCCAATCTGCCAGCAGCAGAGACAAACACTGAGTAGCTGATATGGCACCATTTCCTGGAGTGATCAGCTGGCCACCTGGTGGCAGGTTGATTACATTGGACCGCTTCCATCATGAAAGGGGCAGCATTTTGCTCTTACTGGGGTAGACACTTACTCTAGATATGGATTTGCCTTCCCTTCGTGCAATGCTTCAGCCAAAACTACCATCTGTGGACTTACAGATGCCTTATCAACCTTCATGGTACATAGCATTGCTTCTGACCAAATAACTCACTTCACAGCTGCAATGCAGTGTGACAGTGGGCCCATGCTCATGAAATTTTTACCACGTTCTCTACCATTCTGAAGCAACTGGCTTGATAGAACAGTGAAATGGCCTTTTGAAGACTCAGTTACAGTGCCATCTAGGAGGCAATACCTCACAGAGTATGTGAATACCATCCAAAAGTGGATGCTCTAAATCGATGTCCAATATATGGTGCTGTTCTCCCATAGCCAGGATTCATGAGGTCAGGTATGAAGGGGTGAAAATGGGAATGGTACCACTTACTATTACCTCTAGTGATCCACTAGCAAATTTTTTTATTCCTATCCCCAGGACCTTATGCTCTGCTGGCCTAGAAATCTTAGTTTTAAAGGGAGGAATGCTTCCAGAAGGAGACACAATAATGATTCCATTGAACTGGAAGTTAAGACAGCTACTCAGCCACTGTGGGCTCCTCATGCCTCCTTTGAATCAATATGCTAAGAAAGGAGTCACTGTGCTGGGTGGGGTGATTGATGATGACTATCAAGGGGAAATTGGACTGCTACTCCACATAGAGATAAGGAAGAATATGTCTGCAATATAGGTGATCTCTCAAAGTATTCCTTAGTATTAATATTACCAATCTCTATGATTAAGATCAGTAGGAAACTATAATAGCCCAATCCAGGCAGGACTGCTGGCCCAGACCCTTCAGGAATGAAGGTTTGGGTCACTCCACCATGTGAAGAACCACCACCACCTGAGGTACTTGCTGAAGGCAAAGGGAATACAGAATGAGTAGTGGAAGAAGGCAGTTATAAATAGCAGCTATGATCATGTGACAGAAATAAGCACTGTAATTGTCATGAGTATTTCTTCCTTATTTTGTTATGAATATGTTTATGCACGTGTGTATATATCTACATCAAAGAGAATATCTTTATTTTCTTCCCTCTCTTATCCCCTTATCATATAACATAAGATGTATTGACTTTGCATCTTAGAATTTAAATTACAGTATATCAAGAGGCGTGAACATCACCCAAAGACTTTGCATCCTCTTCTGGGGGGAGGGTTAGTACATTTTCAGTTTTACACAGGATAGTTGTTATCATGTTGGACAGAAATAGATTCTTGTTACCATCTTTATTTGGAGATTAAGTATGGTTGAAAGAGATATCTATGGGTACCAGGTTGACCAGGGGTGGACTAGTGATGGCTAATTTCATGTGTCAACTTGGCTAGGCTATGGTGCCCAAATATTTGATCACCGGTCTAGATGTTGCTGTGAAGGTATTTTTTAGATGTGATTAACATTTAAATCAGTAGATTTTGAGTAAAGCAGGTTACCTTCCATAATGTGGGTTGCAGAACAATACATATAGTAAATTTCACTTTTATTAAAGATTTATATTCAAACATATGGACAAGGAAAAAGTCTGGAAATAATGCACACCAAACCAGTAGAGATTTCCTCTGGGGAATGAGATGGGAGTTGAGACAAGGAAAGGGTCATCTCTTTCCTTTTTTATTTTATTCAATTTCTGTAATCAAAATTTTTTTCCCACTTAGAATATATTCTTACATCTGTCCTTTATTCCAGAGGAAGATCTTAGTTTTCTTTACTTTGATTTTATCTTGGTTAAGAGGATCAGTTATCACCTTTACTAGGACAAATTTTGTTTCTCAATATTCACCTACAGCTCTGTGCTGGAACTGGCACTGTACTTTGTGCATCAAAAGCGCAAATATTCCATAGCCATCTTCTCTCCAACCCGCAGGCTATAAAATAAGACTAAGAATAATGTAACGTGTTTGAGATTCCATATTTTATAATAGCTAAATTTTGTAACATAAATTATTAACAATGTGATGTATGCTGTGTGAGTAAAGATGGCCTTTTAGTGGTAGTGTCCTTGCATTGTTGCAAGTTGGTTTCCCCAGGCAGCAGACGCTGAGACAGAGCTTAGCGTGCAGGATGTTTATTAAGGGGTGCCCTTGGGATCAAAACTTGTGGAATGATGGGGAAGGAAGCAGAGGGATAAATCCAGCTGTGGCCCAGCACACCAACCACAGTCTTGGCCAATCCCAGAGGAGCTCTGAAACTAGAATGGCCCTTCAGGGTTGTCCTAAGTTGGCCCTAGATGGCCAAATCTCTATATTCCCACATTATCCAGTCATTGGATATGAGCCACCCTGGAAGGGGTGTGACTTGGGCCAAGGCTGCTCTCTGCTTCTGAGGCAATCTGGGAACAGACTGTATAACAGCTGAAGGCTTCTGGAGATGTTAACACGGAGTAAGGCTATCTGCCAGTAGAACTCCTAGCAGCTGGGGCAGCCAGTCCTTCACTGAAGAGGGATCTGAATGGTGCATCACATTTGTCCACCTCATGCTCCCTTCTCATTCTTTTTTTTTTTAAATTTAAGAACTGATACCTTAGTATCCCTTCTTATTCTTGGGATCAGCTTCTCAGGGTTTAAAACCACTATGTATCTTTTTTTCCCCCCAAAACTTATGTAATATGTATCAGTATGATAATTTCCCGAGAAAATGCATGTGAAATACTTATGGTTTATTAAATGCTAGCTATCATTGTTGTCATAATTATTAGTATCATTATTAATATTATTATTCTCACCTAGTTATTAGATGTCTTGAAAAGACATGGTATTATTTCCCAGGCTTTGTTTTCATTAAGCATGGGTAAGATCTGGTACAAATGGAAAAGAATATTATAACATTTCAGTTGTGCATACATTATATCTAGTTGGCTCTCAACATGTTTCAAATTTTAGGTAGTTTTCCTGTACTATGCCAATCCCTGTTCACATGATAAAAGGGAATTTTATTCTTCCCTTTTGCTTTTATAAGATCTAATTTGGTGTTATTCAGTGATTCCTAAGGAACTCTCTTTCCTGGCTTATTAAGGGAAAAGCCAGGCCTAGATTTTTAATTCCTCACCTTGACAAATGTGATACTATCAAAACATTAAATGAAAGCCTGGCTTCCACTCTAGGAAAAATAGTCATGTGAGACTATTTTGTTAATGTTGTTGACATTTGGCTTTATACATTTGATTGCTATGCTGATGAAAAATATCTGTTAACTAGGAAAAACATGATACTAATACTAATATTATACTAATACTGAGTTCTAAGTATTTCACCTGCATTATGTTATTTAGATATCATATCAGCCTCTTGAGGTTGATAATATTATTGACCTTCTTTTACAGATGATAAAACTGAGGCTCAGAGGGGTATGTGCAAACATCTTAACATCAAACATCTAGTAAGTGAAGAGCAGGAATTAGAACCCAAGTTAATTGGACTGCGAAATTCATGTTTCTAACCATTCCAATTTACTGACATTAAAGACTAATTTGAGTCCATTTCTTTCAAATAGTCAATCACTTATTTATTAAAAACATACTGTGAGCTTAGCACGGCCCGACTTGGGGGAATAAAAAATTACAAGCCTTTTCTGTGCATTTACTCTAACTGAGGGATTTCAAGATTATCAGTGTTTCCTATTCATTTACCACTTAACTGTTGTCATAGTTGTGTACCACATGAAGAGCTACTACCCTCTTGTCTCCTGAACTTGACTTGTATACTCAAATCTCTCAACTGTGTTTAACAATAGCTAAAAAAACAAACAAATGAAAAAAGACTCAAAGATAA
This sequence comes from Lepilemur ruficaudatus, assembly GCA_963574885.1. Taxonomy (NCBI): domain Eukaryota; kingdom Metazoa; phylum Chordata; class Mammalia; order Primates; family Lepilemuridae; genus Lepilemur; species Lepilemur ruficaudatus. The sequence goes on from CAUYRT010053209.1 coordinate 21,882, forward strand.
TTTTTCATTTACCTTTTATACCTTCTTTAAAGGTACTTTGGTTAGTATAATACTTTGGTTAGTATAATAAGAATGATGTATTAGTGGTGATTTATTTCACTATTGCATGGTACTTCTAGGTGATTCCATAATTCTTCTGTTTTCTTATTATTTTAGTCTTTTTAAAAATCATAGTTGAGAATAATTGATCATTAATGATGAACCAATTCCTAGGATGATGAAATAGCAAAATATTTCAAGTATAGGAAAAATAAGATGATTAAGAGCTCATAATTTATTGATTTCAATTTTTAACCCTTGATTTTCTAAGTGTCCAATTGACCCATATGGCAATTGCAAAATGAATGAGTTTTTGCTTATTAAAAATAAACAGCAAAATTTCTCTTAGTTTTTTGAAAGACCTTTAATATAAAACAAGAAAATATCTTCTTAGAGGAAGACCTCCATGAAAAATCAATCCTTACAAATAGAACAACTCAAAAAAAAAAAAAAATTCAAAAACCAAAATGGGTCAAATAGACACTGACATACCAAGGGTTAAATTTTGTAACAATTTTATGAGATAGATACTATTTTTATCCCCATTTCACAGATCTAAAAACTCAGTGTTCAGAGTTGTTAAGAAACTTACAGCCAGTCCAACTGCAGAGTCCATGCTCATAATCACTTATTATTATATCTCCCCAGATCAATTAGTTCCCCTAGTTTAATCTCTCTTATCCTCCTACAGTTTTCCTTCAAAAAACTATATTGATATATGAGGTCTGTCTGGAAAGTATCCAGCCATGCAATATGAAAAATGGGGACATTTACTGAAGAAGATACAAGATACAAGAAACATTGTACACAGGACAACGACGCCTCAGTCTCCTTCAAAATAGGCACCTTGGTACCTCACACAGTTCTCCCAGAGTTTCTGAACCTAATCCATACATGTTCAACATTCTCAGGTGTTCTGCTTGTTGCAGGCCTTCCAGAACATGGATCACTTTCAACAGATTATCAACCATCTTTGAAGCATTTGTACCACACTTTTATTTACGCTGCACTCATTGCATCATCCCCAAAAGCCTTCTGAATGATACAAATAGTTTCTGCGGAGGAATGTTCAAACTTAACACAAAATCTGATACAGATTTGTTGCTCTACTGGCTCAATCATTTTGAACATGATGGCCATACAGTACACATGCTCACTCAATGGTCTAGGGCCGCACTGACTAGTGCAGTGACATCATCATTGTTCACACGTACGCATTCTGGTCTGCTCGCCTTGGCTGCTAAGTTACGTCGGTGTCACACAAACCATTCTGTTTATATTAACAATGGCTGGATACTTTCCAGACAGACCTCGTATATTTATGGTTATGTGGTTTTCTTACTATACAATAAGGACACTAATCGTGTTTGTTTTGCTGATCAAAAGCATCTCACTGCATATAGCATAGTGCCTGGCACAGAGTCAATGCACAGTAAATACCAATCGAATTACACAAATGACTAATTATTGAATCATTATGCTTAGCACCCAATCAGTTAGCATGGGTGAAGGTATCTAAATGTTTTATTTATTGAGTACATACTCTGTTAAAAGCAAGTTGTAGGCCGGGTGTGGTGGCTCACGCCTGTAATCCTAGCACTCTGGGAGGCTGAGGCGGGAGGATCGTTTGAGCTCATGAGTTCGAGACCAGCCTGAGCAAGAGCAAGACTCCGTCTCTACTAAAAAAATAGAAAGAAATTAGCTGGACAACTAAAAAAAATATATATATAAAATTAGCCGGGCATAGTGGCACATGCCTATAGTCCCAACTACTCAGGAGGCTGAGGCAGTAGGATTGCTTGAGCCCAGGAGTTTGAGGTTGCTGTGAGCTAGGCTGATGGCACTCTAGCCCGGGCAACAGAGTAAGACTCTGTCCCAATAAAAAAAGAGCAAGTTGTAGGCCCTGAGATAAGATCAAGACACGATCCTTGCCCCCAAAGAACCTCCGTTGTAGGTGAGATGTAGAGCAGGGACAAGGACAGGGGCATAAAAGGATTAATAATAATGCAGGTGGGCAGGTATAGACAATGGACTCTCCAGAGAATGTCACCACTTCCTAGGAGCTTCATAGCTTCAGAGGGGACAGCCATCATGGAGGGATCCTTTATTCCAGGGGCAGAAAACATTCCCATATATTTAACTGCAGTCTCTCTCTGAGACTTTTAGGAAACAATTTTTATATTCTCCTTTTTCTTATCCCTCCTCTTTTCCCAGAAATTCTTTCAACCTAAATCATATATGATCAATTTGAATAGACATCTTCCTTTTCTGTTCCTTTTCTTGGAGAATAGGAAATGGTGATGAAATGTTCAAATACAGGCTTTTAGGATCATTATTAAGTCACTCTCCAGTCTTCTTTTCTCTAGGCCATATAATTTTATTTTTAAAAAGTTTTCATCATAAGTTTTATTTTCCTATCCTCTAATCATAATTATTGATCTCTGCCTTATCTCCAAGGTTTTTCTAGGTTTCTCTCTTTTTTTTTTTTTTTTTTTGGTTTTTCTAGGTTTCTCTTAAGTTGTGAAACTGAGATGTGACTGTGTTAACAATCCTGGTAACAAGATTGTTATTTTTACTATTTCTGCCTATTTTCCCTTTCTTTTTCCCCCCTATGTTCTATTTTGAAGACATGTTAGAATAAAATTTTTCTCTAATTGAAGGTAGCGTATAATTAACATTGCATAAGTCATATCTCCTTAGTGGTAGATTGAAACATGCCTCCTGACATTCACACTCCTGTGTATAGTCATCTCTTGAACCTGGGCTCTGGGGATGGACCTGAGACCTGCTTTATTTAACCAATAGAAGGCAGAGGAAGTGACCCTGTGCTGGTTTCAGGCTGAAGCATTCAGAAGACCCAGCAGCTTGCTGGGGGAAGCCAGCTGCCGTGTAATATGTCTACCCTGAGACCGCTGTGCTGTGAGCAGCCATCCTCCACATGGCCTCTCCACGAGCCCAGCCTAGCCACATGGAGAAGCTGTGTGGGCGACAACTAAATCCCTGGCCGACAGCCCCAGCCAATCTTCCAACCGACAGCTATGAGTGAGGCCATCTTGGAAGTCGACTGTCTAGCCATAGTTGCGCCACCCCAGCTGCCGCCATGTGGATCCGTGACAAGCTGTCCTTGCCAAGCCCTACCCAAACTGCAGAATTGTGAGCAAATAATTTATTTAAGTCACTGTTTTTTAGAGTAATTTGTTAAATAGCGAGAAAAAATTAGAATACCCTCTCTGGGCAAAACTTTTAAAATTCATCTGTAAAATGAATTAGTTGGACAAGGTAATCTCTACATATTATAAACTATTATTTACAGTGTGGTCCATCTTGTTCCATTGCTGTTCAACTTCTGCATAGAACCCTATGTTGGATCTATAGATTCTTATTTGATGCTAATTTTTGACTGGTCTCATTGAAACTTATTGTCTCTCCCCACCCCCCCTTAGACTCAAGTCTTTAATTTGCCAGAGTCATTTTAAATACTGGTTTTTGTCCTCCAGCATGCTAATAATACCACTCCCAGCTTGGTAGTGTGTCCATTTTATGAGCATGCCTTCTACTTCATCATTTTCTTCAGAAATCTCACAGCTGCATTCTCACAGCTGGACTGGCTGATTCCTATCCTTTTTTGGCCCTCAGAAAAATCCTACTGGCATGGTTTCCAGGATTCAGGATCTTAAAACTTGCCTTTCCCACCATTTTGCTGTTTCTGGCTCAAACATACTCCTAAATGGGTCACTTTTTCCAAGATATAGCATGCCTATCCCTGTGAATTTCTTGTGCATAATATGTACTATTAGGAAGTTAATGAGAAAAATACTTTTATTTTTTGGTGGAGTCTTGGCACAGAATATTTCTGAAGTAATCATCATCAATTCATTATGCCTCAAGACTTCTGTAATAGGGATGTAAAACCGGTAATTCTTTTTTCACATCACTTTGAATTCATGTCTCTGAATATTACAGCACATCTGTTCTCTTTGAGCTGAATTCATTCCAGAAGTAACATATTTCCTAATAAATATTGTCCAGTCATTGTTGAAGGACCTTTAAGCTTGGAGAGTATTAAAGTAATTGATTCTCAGCATTTTTCAAACTACTTTCAATTTTAGCCACTGCTGGCCATCTGTTTATTCACTTCAGAGAGAGTTCCAAACATAGCCTAGAGTCATCATGAGTAATCTCAGCAGGCTCACTGGAGCATATGCTATAACCCCAATCTTCCCAGGATTTCAAAGTGCTTTAGGAAAGAACTGCATGCCCACCTATCCTGTCTTACAGATAATATACTCAGACTATGTAGGAGCTAAACATGTTATCTGAGGTAACAACACAATAGAAGAGTTGATCTGTGGGACAGACAGACTGTGAGGTTCACACAACACAAATTCCCATGATACAGGGTTACTTGTTCCAGGGCAGAAGGCCACTGTTTCCCTTCCCTAGTTCTCAGCACTCTCAAACTGGAGAAGTGCTAACTGTCACAGACCCCTTAAATGCATGCCCAAACGCTTTCTGGGGGAATATGATTTACCTGACTCTATGCTTTCCTACATTAGTGGACATTTTTGTTTGTTTGTTTTGTCCAGAATCCCATCTTTTCAGGAAGTGTCTCTCTTCTACTTTGTGTGATTCTGATGGGCTACAATTCCCAGGCCTCACATACTTGGCAATAGTAACAGCATATGATCCAGACTTGCCAAGTCAGAGTAACCTCTTTGTCCAGACCTGGGATTGGGTCAGGTGTGGGCCATTGACCTAAGCCGGGCCAATCACAGACCTTCTCTGAACTGACAGATGGACAATGGTGGAGGGTTCCTCTGCAGAAGTTGCTACATTAGGATGTAGCATGGAGCCACATGGAGTCTGTCTTATATTAGGAGAAAACTAATACATGGGAGCAGCGTGGCAACACACAGAGGAGAAGAAAAGTGCCAATATTGGTCTGGCCTCTGATACAGCTGTATTTGAACTTCTCAGATAACCCAATCATTTGCTGTTTTACTTTAAGTTCATTTAAATTATATTTGTATCATTTCCAATCCAAGAGTCATAATTAATAGCAACCTAGTCTTTAAGGAAAACATATGCCACCTTAAAAAGTAATTTTCTTCTTGGAAATGTAAGTGGCAATAGTTAAAACTTTAGAACAGAGTTTTCATATAACTTGGTAATTTTTCAGAAGGTAAGAATGCCAGAACTGAAAGTGGTTTCCTTAATCCAGATAGGTGGAACCTTCTCTGACAAGATTCTCCATCCAAATCTTTTTTCAAAAAAAATGTATTGCTACCTACTGGGAGGCTTTGGCCCAGGGGATAGCATTGTTGCTTCACTCTAGCCTGAAATATTAGGAATATACGACCCAGGGAAATAACAGGAATTAAGGAACTCTGGCCAATGAACCTCTTTAGGAATGCTTGTTTGGGGCTGGGCAATACTGATTTCAAGATGTAAATGATTATGTGATGGATGATCCTCTGAGCATAAGCTATTTTCTGATGAGTGTATCAGGAGCAGTGAAAAGGACACACATCTAAGCATAGTCAGTAATTTTGGTTTCATTCATCTCTTTATAATTAAGTGTTTTTATCTTTACAAAGCAAAATGGCATAATCATCTAAGATTTTCTAAGTTTCAGAATGTCTCTTTCTTTTTCCTACTTCTTCCCTTCACCACATTTTTACGTGAATTTTTTCTTTTCACTTTAGTGATTTTGTTTAAATTGTGTCTGTATTTTATATTTTAAGGTACCATAAACACATTTTGGAAATACACACATACATACTAGAGAGGCCTGGAGACGTCTGGCAAAATAGGAGGAAACATTAATGGAATTGTGCATTGCATTTGGACTCAATTTTATCCTCTAAAAAAATCAACAAGCACATTAGAGAACCTAGTAAAATGATTCTTCTGATAAATACTAAATTAGTCAAATATTACTGAGCACCTATATGCAAGGAATCATGCAAATATTGAGAATGAGAAGATGAAAGCAATTTGATTCTTTGCCTATAAGGAATCTAGTGAGGGACAGAGACTCAATTTCCTAGACAGGCAGATGGAATACTTCTTCCCTTAGGCTGTGACTACACCTATCTCTATTATAGCACATATCATAATTTTTTCTTTGGGGGGGTCTATGTCTTCCTTTAGAATAAAAACTCTGCATTGGGTCAATTGGCCGTCTTCTTTATTTTTACATTCCCAATACCTAATACCGTTCCTGGCACAGTAGTTATTTAATAAAAGCTTGACGTTGATGCAATTCATGGAATATACAACTCAAACTAACATTAAAAATGAGAACATGTGTTAGCACCTTTTACTTTAAGCTCATTTAAACTGCATTTGTATCATTTGCAATCCAAGAGTCATAATTAATAGCAACCTATTCTGATTGCTATTAATTATGACTCCAATGGCAGGGTGGGCTCCAGTATTGGTGGGTCCAGTGGTTTCAATGTGTCATTAAAGACAGAAGTTCTTTATATTGCTCTGCTCTGTTTCAATCCTCAGGCTGTTTGCTCTTGTGGTTGGAGGATGGCTCCAGAGCAATTAGGTGCATGCTAACTTGGCATGCAACAGGAGAGAGAGAGAGAGAAGCAGGGACCTGAGCCTCTTTCTCAGGAGAGATGAAAAGCTTTCCTGAAGCATCTAGAAAACCTTTTCATATCTCATTGGTTAGAACTGGGTCACATACCATTCCCTCACAGGGATGGGATTCTCTTTAGATCAGTCTTTCTTAACCTTGGCGCTATTGGCATTTTGGGCTGGATAATTCTCTGTTGTGGGGTGCTGTCCTGTGCATTGTAGTGTTTAGTAGTATCCCTGGCCTGTACCCAGTATGTGTTAGTAGCATCACCCCCCCCACCCCAAGTTGAGACAACCAGTATGTCTCCAGACATTGCCCTCATTGAAAACCTACTGCTTTAGATAATTTAGGATTACTCCAGGAGTTGAGGGTGGATCAGCTTTGTGTAAGACAGAGGGACTATATAGACAGGGTTATATACTTGAAACAATTGGGTTTTGTCAGGAAATTAATGGATCTGGTTAGGTAACCATCAATATTTTCACTATGTTTGTTGAACACAAAAGCATAAGGAATTCAGTATGCAACTTAAAATTTTAATTTTCCTCTATCTTTCTTATCCTCAAAACCAATTCCTGCACAGTTCAGTGAAATTAGAAGTGAAAAATGAATAAATGAATTTATGTTAGAGGGATTGGTTCTTGTCCTTCTCTCTCTCTCTTTTTTTTTTTTCTTTTTGAGACAGGGTCTCACTTTGTCACCCAGGCTGGGTTGCAGTGGCAAGATCATAGCTTACTGCAGCCTTGAACTCCTTGGACTCCAGTGATCTTCCTGCCTTAGCCACCTGAGTAGCTGGGTCTACAGATGTATGCCACCATGCCTGGCTAATTTTTTAAAAACATTTTTTAGAGATTGGGTCTCACTATATTGCCCAGGCTGGTCTCAAACTCCTGGGTTTATGTGAGCCTCCTGTCTCAGCCTGCCAAGTCGCTGGGACTACAGGTGTGAGCCACTGTACCTGGTTCAGTTCTTGTCTCTTAGCTATTTCTTACAATAGTAAAACATTTCTTACTATTTCTTACAAAATAAAATTATAGAAACCCAATCTAATTCCTTATGCAAAAATGTAATTCACTGGCTCATAATAATAATCATTATTTTATCAAGCCAAATTGTATCAAGTGCTTCCCCTGTAATAGGAATTGTTCTAAATGCTTTCCACATGTTAACAGATCTAATTCTCATAACAATTGTATGACAGCTTTACTACTATTTCCATAAAGAAACTAAGGCTTAGGGAAGTTAAGTAGTTAATAACCAGTGAGTAAATGATCACAATTTGTAAGTGCTATTGGAGTCCTTAGGAGGAATTGATAAATTTTGACCTGAGAATAATAAGAAGCCCTCATAGAGAAGGGGCATTTTTATTTTGCTTGGAAGAAAGGGAAAAATATTTATATAATCAGTATGTCATTGTATTGAAAGTGAGGTGGAGGCTGGCCGCGGTGGCTCATGCCTGTAATCCTAGAACTCCGGGAGGCTGAGGCAGGAGGATCGCTTG
>CAUYRT010053214.1:0-16482 GCA_963574885.1 Lepilemur ruficaudatus
ACATTATGATCTTTATTTCTAATAAAATAAAATAAAAATTAAAAAATCCCTCCAGCAACACATCATCACTGTGACTGTCAGTCACTGCAGCAGTACTTGTTACTTACTGGTGGCTCTCAGCACTGGCTGCATCTGTGAATCTCCTGAGGAGCTTTAAAAAAAATAGCAATGTTACTGAACTGGCACTTGTCCCTGGGGCTGCATCAGAAGAACAAGGACAAGTGATTTGAGGAGAAGGAAAGGGAGTTTATCAATTTGCTAGCAAATGAAGAGTAGGCAGACTCGTGTCTTAAAGTACCACAGTCCTGTCCAGAAATACACAGATAATACAGAGCTTTTAAAGGGAGTTTCAGCTTGGGGCTATTGCTGCTTAACTATAGTTGATGGTCCTTATTGACCCCATCTCTGGGGAAGACAATCTCATGATCTCTGCCATTGAGCCATCTCCTGTGGTACAAAAAACAAAGGACATTCCCCTGCCCATCTGATCACTGGCCTTGGGTAGGGATGCAGGTTTTGTAATAATTCCAAAAAAGAGAGTGGGGGAGGTTTTAAAGAGACAACTCATAAAACATTTTACCCTTTCTCAGGCTGTTCCCTCTGTTACAGCAACACCTGGGCTCCACCCGAGACAAGAAACCAAATCTCTTTTGGGGGTAAGATCTGGGCATCTGAGTCTTTTAACAGCCCCAGAGGTGATTCTAATGTACAGTGGGGTGCTCAGCATCATTGTCACAGGGGGGTGAGATAATGTAGGCCCCCTACTAAAGTGAAGGTCGGTAGGAACTTGGAGTCCCAAATGTAAATTCTCAAGCCAGGGATCCAGGCAGTAAACAATGCTGTCATTGCTTACAGCTCTTATGGGACATAATCCATCATCTAATTTAATCTCTGTAGTTTTCAGCCTTAGTTTCCAGATGTGTAAACATCTCCAGAGATGTGAGGATCTTGTCAAGGTTTCCTGATTTTGCCCTTGTCCCCAGAAGATTCAGGAGCTTCCTCTGGCAAGAGCCCTCCCCCTTGACTGTCACTGGCCCAGCCCCAGGGGAGGGCAGCTGCTCGGAGCAGTGAGGCCAGGGCTGCCTTTCCAGCTGTGTCCCTCCTCACTCAACTCTGAGGCCGTGTTCGCTCTTCATAAATGGCAGACAGGCCACAGATGCTGCCGAGATTGTACAGAATTTGCCAATGTGTTCAAAATGTCAGCTACCTAAAACCAAACTGGGGTGATTGAAATGCCAGACTGGGTGCCTGAAATATCAATTGATTTCATTACTGCAAGCTTCTTCACGAAGACTTTGGAGTGGACACCAGATAGTATTTAAAAGGACGTTAAAACCCTGCTGCAGAAACACAAACTTTCTTTTTTGCACACCCTTCAGCTCTCTTCCTTCATCCCCCTTCCCAAAGAGGCAAAGCCAGACACGTTTGCTCAGCAGCTACATGCGTCATACCAGGAATTCCACAGCGCAGAGCGGCGGACGCAGACCGTGCGATTTGCTTCCAGAGCAGCAGACGCAGGCAGCCAAGCCTGTGCAGAAACATGCTGGGCGTGTGTCGTAAACAACGCGAGCAGGGCACCTCAGCAGGTCGGTATGGAGCTAAGATAAAATCACAGAATTTGCTGTGCTGGAATTTGCTCAGAGGGCAGCTTTTTCTAGTCTATGTAAGGTCCAGAGGTAAAAACAGGATTTTTACCTGCCACACAGAGAGGCAGAACCAGGGTGGAGACATGGGGGAGGGGGGGTTGTTTTGGTCTCCTGATCCAGTGTTTTCCTCACAAACATCAATCTACCTCTTCCTTATTTTTAATGTTTTCACTGTGTGTTTTATTTTATATATAAATATATCACCCTCAGCCCGAGGTGCTGGTACCTGCTGGTGTCCTCCAGCCATAGAGAACAGAACAGCCCCATGGATGCAGAGGACACAGCAACCCTAGAACTGGGAGTCTCTTTAAGGAAGAGCAGCCCTGCCCCGAATCCCACCAGAGAGGGCCACCAGCCAGTCTGCCCACACGCCACTCTCCTCAGGGGCTGGTTTCCATCCTGAGAATCCTGTGCAGTGGTTAGCTGGGTTAGTGACGGAGGCAACACGGTTACTTTAGAGGGAACACAAGGAAGTCCTGTCCCTCAAGGTCAAATCTCCACAGGGCTTCCCTGAGACCTGTGTGTGCGTGTCTGGCAGGGCCGGGGAGGATGGCAGGTTAAGAGTCCATCCAATGAAACCTGACTTCAGAGCTGGCTGAGCTGAGAGCTATAGCTGTGAGGCGAGGAGCAGAACCTGGCCCTGCAGGGTTATTTGCCCACGTCTTGGAGCACACCCCAGAGAACTTTTGAAGAGCATCTTCATCCTGCTTGCTGGATACCACCCCTTTCATGGAGGAGTTAATTTTCAACAAGACCTGCTGGTCACAGGCTGACAGGGACAGAGGCAGAGCCGGAGCTGCCCTCTGCTCAGGGACGGCGTGCTCGGTCCACCAGCCTCCTGTGATTCTAAACCCCTCTCCATCCCTGTGCTGTTCCCAAGAGCAGCACATTCCCATCAGTCCTTTCCTTGTTGGACACAGTCATTCTCAACCTGGGAGGGGACAGGTGGGGAGCACACCCTGAGGACACTGTAGGAAGGTGGGTGCGGGGTGGGCCCTGTGTGATTTTTAAAAGCCAAGGCCCAGGGGTGGATCTTGCCTTGCTGAGCTGCAGTGAGATAGGAGCTTGAAGCTGGAATGGCTTGTTTTCTCCCCAGCACTGTGCCCCTCTTCCTGGAAGTCCAGGGCAATCAGCCTGCCTCCAGGAGAATCAGGACTTCCTGGCAGGACTACAGAGGTACAGAAGAGACCCTGTGTGGTCTCCACTTCCCACACTCCAAACAGAAGCAGGACATAGAGGTGAACCAGGACAGAGGCACCTGGCTCTGGGACCCCACCCCAAATGAGGTCCATGGACTGGAGTAAGAGGAAAAAGTGTTTGGCACCCCTCAGGGGAGGGGAGGGGACCCTGAGTCCATGAGGAGGAAGAGCAGGATGAGGAGACACTGCTGACACCTTGGTGGCAGTGCCTGGGAGCCAGCAGTCCAGAGACCACCACTCACTCACTGCCACACTCAGTAAATAATCACTTACTGAGGGAATACCTTGCACCAGGCTCTGCCCCAGGCACTGGAAAGTCAGCAGTGAGCAAAACAGACCAAAGCCCTGCTCTCGTGGGCACACATTCCAGTGGTAGAGTATGACCCAGCTGCCCCTCCCCCTCAGTTGAGGGTCTCCCAGAAGGCTCTAGTACCTCCCCCAGTAGGAGGACGTACCCCACCTGAGCCCAGAGACCTCTTGGGGTCCAAGTGTAGCCCCAGATGCCCCTGAGCCCTAGCTACGCTCCCGAAGGCAAGGGTCTCCGCCAGCAAGTGGAGCTGGGGTGGGAGAGAGGGTGCCAGTGTGTTGGTGTTGGCCTGGACAGGGGACATGGGTGTCAGTAATTACTTTATCCTACCTGCCCTTTGGCAGGGTGCCATCACCTTTCATTTGTGGGAAAGATGAAGGCTCGCCCAGTGGGCTGACTTTTCATGCAGTTTTCCTGCCACTCCTGGGGCTCTGTGAAAAGCTATGGTGTTTTAGTAGGATGTCTTCAGGCCTTCCGTCACCCCATTCTATAATTCCTCTTTCTGGGAACTCTCTGGTGAAAAATCACTGTTCTCGGTACCAAGAATGGTACTTTTTCTGAGTGTTGCTTTGAGTTTTATAATTTTATACTTTGAGTTACAAAACTGAGGTCTCATCTTTAAATTGACTGCTAGAAAGCTCAGAGCCCCATTTGTGGCTTTCAGCAAACGTAGAGACACCCACTGGGCATTGTGTGAACCAACTTTACTCCTGGATCATCTTTTTTTCGCTTATTTTCTTTGTCCCATTTTCTTCATCCTCCCATTTTAAATTTCATTTTGTTGTATTTTATTGGATTCGTGAGGAAAAAGTAAATATTTCCTGTCTGTTGTGTTCGCTTCAGGCACTCACAATCAAATCCGTGAGCCCTGCCCTTCACAGCTGCAGGCTGGGTTCTACAAACTCCTGACTCCCTGGGGAAGGCTCAAACACTTTTCTTGTTTTCTCTCCCCTACCTGCCAAGTCAGGACCCCTACAAGATGTAGCTCAGACACTGTACTCTCTAGGAAGCCTTTTCTGAAACCTCTGTTCCCGATAGCACCAACCCCTCTCTGCTTGGGCCCCAAGAGCCCTGGAAAGGACCTCCTCCAGGGGACTGTCAGTGACCACATGGAGCATCCCAGGCTGGCCCCAGACATGTCAGATCAAGGCAGGGATGACCAGCTCACACCTTACTCATGAAGACATGACAAAAAATCATGGCTCTAAATGTATACCTCAGGTTGCAGTGTAGTCATTGTAAGAATTCACAGAGAAGAGGGGAGGAGGGGCTGCAGGACTGGACCAGCAGCTGAAGGTCATTAATGAGAACTGAAATGTATTAGATGCCCAACACTGGGTTAAGTGCTTGACTGGCACAGCACCCCCATTGAGTGTCATGTCCATTTTACAGATGTGGAGACTGAGGTCAGGTAAAGCGTTTGAGGGCTGTGCCTTGAGATGTGGTTAGACAGGAGGGGTTCAGTCTGCAGAGGGAAGAGGCAAGCTGATTCAGACCAATATCTGTGGACCATCTAGCTGCTGTGGCCCCCGTGCAAGAAGATGTCTTAGGGAGAAGCTCAGAAACAGGGAGGATGAAGCCTACTTGGGGATGACCATGAACGAAGCAGGCATGAGCAGCGCACGGAGGCGGGGCTCCAGGGCCAGGCAGGTGCCACAGCTGGGAAGGCTGGTGGCCCATCAGATTTTAGGGCCGAGCCCAGGCACTGTCGGTTCAATGCTTGGTCTTCTCCTAGCAGGAAGTTTGGAGCCACTTCATCGACAAATCCAAAAATGAACACCTAAAAACAAGGTATTCTTGGGTTTTGTAGGGTCTTATGTCCCCACGTGGGAATGGAAATTTCAGTCCCGGGGGCCTTGGGGGCAGCTGGGAAGGAGCTAGGTGTCTCCAGACCTAGTGGCTGTACTGAGACCCGTCAGGCCTGGGGTGTGGACCCGGAGAGAGTTCTCTCCCCTCGGATGGTGAAGGCCAAGGCCAGGGCGCTACCCGCCTGAGCCAGGGGTGCTCTGCGGCTCCCTGTTCTGGCCGTGGCATTGGCACAGCCCCCTACGCGTTGACCAGCGAGCTTCCGCAGGTCGCTGGCGCGCACAACTGAAGAGCACATGGGCCAAGCCCCGCCTTGTCACTGAAGTGTCCAGAGGAGCTACCACGCAGTGTTCTGCTTTTATTAGTAGCAAGGGAATGGCCATTTCCTCACCGCTGGCACTGACCAGATTTTGCATTTGGAGACATTGATCACTTTTGTGATAGACTGTCTTTGGTTTGAGAGGATTCCCGGGAATATCCCAAAAAAAGGGTGAGGAGATAAGAGATCACCGATCTGCTGCTTTTGGAGGAGACATCAGTCACCATAAATGTAAGGGTAGTTGCTGCTGAGGTGATGGATTCACCCATGTGGGTTGGGCATGTCTTTCACCAGAGTGAGGCCTTGAAGCAGAAGCAAATGTTCTCCCAAATATGGGTTTCTATGTGACGCTCAGAGCATCCCATGGTGCTAAGAGGGAGGGAGTGGCCCTGGGATATTGCTGCTGACCATGGGATCCCATCTCCAACCACAGAGCTGGTGGGACATGGATGCTATGCTCTCAGTTATGTTGGGGGGACCAAACAGGCCTGGTCTCAGGGCAGGGGGAGCTCTGGGGCTGTGGGGTTGGGAGACTCAGGACTCTGAGGGAGCAGAGACCGCTAGAGGGGAGAGTCAGCTTAGGACCGGCTCTGTCAAAGGAAGTGATTCTCAGCTCTACACTGTAGGCTGCTGTGCCTTGGCTCTGGTTTGGGGAGTAAAAAATGAGCCCTGTGTCCAAGCTTGGGGCGAGTAGGGTTAACATGGAGCGTGAACAGCCCAAAGAAGTGTGCTCTGGACCCGCACAGACAGTGCAACAGGAAGGGCCTCGAGGCAGCTGGGGTTTGGAGGATACAGAGCCTGTGGGCAGGACCTGGGGAGAGGGCCCTGGAAGCCAGAGCTCCCCTTTCAGCTGTTCTGTGAGTAAAAGAACTCTGACATTTCACTGCGCACAGCTGGGGAGCAGCAGTTATACCAGCAGTGATGGCATCTGTGGCCCAGTCTGCATCTCATTAATGCTCCTGGGCAGGTACCTTCACCTTTCTGAAGCTGTTTTTATAAATCTACAACATGGGAGTGATGACCCCTCATCCAGGATACTTTTGTGAACTGTGGAGATCAGACAGGTACAGTCCGTGACACAGAGTATATGCCATATCTTAGGGGGCTGTGCTGTTATAAACCGTTTTTGTTACTAGTCTACTAATGAGCTATATGACCATAGTAAGCTACCTAACCTCACCCACCAATCCGGCTAAGCAAGGAGTCCTCAAAGTTTTAATTGTTTAGATTTCCCCAAAGGCTTATAGCTGGGAGGAGGCCAGAAATGGGGCTAAATGCACAAGCTGTTCTCGAGAGTGGGGAGCCCGCCCTCTCTTCCCCCCACAGGGAGTCTACCCTCGGAGAGGGGTATGTGGCTGTAACATCTGGTTCCAGGATAAACTTGGAAAACCTTCCAGGCCTCCCAGGTATCTCAGGTATCTGATTAGACAGACCCAGGAAGAGACCTCACGTTCACTGAGTGCCTACTATATGACATGCCCAGTTAATATATTACCTCGCAAGATGGGGTTTGGCTCCTGCCAAGTCTCAGGAGACTGGATACCCAGACCAAGTGAGAATGGGATAGATGGAGTCTATTTAATATTTTTCAAAAAGGTTCTAATGGAATGCTTGAATAAAAAGCAAAGATATTAAGAAAAAGTCATGGTTTCAATAATTGAGTAATGAGCACAGCACATTTTATCAACAATTATGAAACCTACCTTAAATATATCAGCTAAGCACTTCCTATTAAATTCCAATAAATGTATAAAAAATTTGAGCAAATGAAGAATTAATTTCCCCCAATTCTGCAGTAAATATGTAGAAGGATCTAAAGCTATACTAAATCAAATCACTGTTCTAGGTGGCTACATTGCATTTGGCAAATGTTTATAAATGTGCCATTTCAAAATTATTAAAAATTATTCCAATATTGAGGAATGACAAGGTATTTGTGAGATCTTGCATATACTCAAGTGATGTTTCCATGAATACTCTTCAGTACTCATTTTCCTATTATACACTACACTTGATGCCATAATATGGATGTCTGTCCCCTAAACCTTGTGTTGAAATTTGAACCCCAATGTTGGGGTGGGGGCCTAGTAAGAGGTGTTTGTGTCATTGGAACAGATCCCTGGTAAATGGATTAATGCCCTCCCTGGGGAAGGGGGTAAGTTTTCACTCTATTAGTTCCCATGAGAGCTGGTTGTTAAAAAGAGCTGGGCACCACTATCTCCTCTCTCTTTTGCTTCCTCTCTTGTCGTGTGATCTCTGAACATACCAGCTCCCCCTCACCTTCCACCATGAGTAGAAGCAGCCTGAGGCTTTCACCAGTTGCCTGACCATTCAGCCAACAGAATCATGAGCCAAATAAACCTTCTTTCTTTATGAATTACCAAGTCTCAGGTACTGCTTTGTAGCAACACAAACAGACTAAGACAGATGATAACCATTCTTAGCAACACAGCATGAATAATAGTTATACATCTTTCTTAGTCTTGACTTCTTTCTATACAAAACATGACTCATAGAGTGCCGTGATCTTCTCAATAATATTACTAAAAATTTATTAAGAAAATAGTCATTATCTTAGCACATGAGGTAATAAAGTACCAGTTTTAGTAGCTCAGTGGATCTAACAGGTACGAAAATGAATATTTTATCACATTGAGTATTAGCCCCAAATTTAGAAAATAGACACTCATGCCTATAACAAAATTATAACTACACATAATCTAAATTCATTTTTAAGTATAAAGTTAATTTTCCTTTGAAAATGATTCAAATCAAAGAATCTAAAGAAATTTTGTTATATATGCTTGGTGTTTAAGGACTATTCCATCCTAAATAATCCTTAATAGTATCTGCACACTAAGCTTTTGGTTCAATATATCCTGAGTTTACTGTTTAAGGTAAACTGATTTTTGTTCCTGGCATTCTCTGTCCAGTTGTTTAATATTGAGGTAGAATACCATGATCTTACATTTCTAATCAAATTATTTCTCATAGGGTCCCACATTTTGTTTAAACTTCAGTTAAAGGAGTTTGTAGGAAAAAAATAAGGCTAAAGGAATTTTTAATTTTTAACATTTGCCTCGTTGTAAGAGGATCTGTCTCACAAATTCTCATCCTCTAAGTCAAGGCCAAATAAACAACATTAATCAACAGAATTCCAATGAGCCAATTACAAGTTACCATTCCATGGAAAGTAAAACATTTTTTTTATTTTCTAAGTGTAAAAAGTATAAAAATGAGTTATCTTTAGTGAACTATTCATATTGTAACTTCCAGTTATATTACAGAACTCCTCAATTTTCTGTACAACAGATAATGAGACTTAATTCAAATTCTATATTCTTAATAAAAAATAATTAAAAAATAAATTTAGCCTTAGTAATAAAATGGAGAAGAAACCATATGCTGCCTGAAACAGCCTTACAATATTTAACATTTGTAAAACTTTTACATTTTATTCATATTTCTATTAATTGCATTATGACTTCTATTTATCACACAACTCAGTTGATTTGTTCCAAAGAAGTATACAAACCCGATTTTGAAATTAACACCAATATGAGTTTCTTTCAGTGGAGAGCAGAGCAAGGAGGGTTTTGTACAACCAGAGATACTGAATCAAATCTCCATGGTGGAGAAGAACAAAACTGATACTCTGATGATGTGTGCAGCTCCATCTGGAAATGCATCTGTCTTTAGTATCAGCTGAAACAAAGATCACTTTGACAAAGTCATCAAATATTTGTGAGAAATACTTTCCAGTGATGGTAAAAGGCATCTATATTGTCCCAAAATGTCATTGATATGTTTTATATATGAGGTAATAAACTTAAGGACAAGTAGATGAGCAAAGACATGTTTTAAGAATAGTTCTAATAGGTGCAAGATTAGAAAGTTTGAGAAATGATTACAATTATTATTTAATATGATGCTATTATTCTTAAGAAATTTAGCCTAATGAATGTTATGATAGATAGGAACTTGACATGATTTTGAGTTAGTGACAAAGTCACATGATGCAGTGTGTTTTAAGGACAATACAATGCTTTGTTGAATATATTTTCCCCTTATTCACAATACAACCTATTCCATAGCATGCCACATAATTTGTTAACACATCTCAGAAAAAAATTACATTATACATGCATCCATTTTAAATCTATTTGGATAATAATGAGAACTGCAGTCATTCAAAACTTAAATCAAAAACTCAAACATATCAAGAGGTTTTCTCACTCCTTGCTATCTCTAAAGAATGTTATAGATCTATTATGAATCGTGAACTTTCAGTATGAAAGATGTTTGAGTTTGTGTTTAAATCATACAAAGCCAGAAATAAACAATACCCCGAAGTATATCATAGTTTGGCCAGTGCTGAAGACATACTAAGTTAATATTACTACAACCTGAAAGGCTGTTTCTAACTGAATTCTGGTCATATCACAAAAGTAGTGTATACAGCACAACCTTAGAAGATTGTGTGAATGAATGATACTTTTTCTGAGTCCATAGAACATAGAGCACCTTCTGGGTGTTCTGGGTTATGCTCATGGTTGAAAACAGCAATATGCTGGGGCCCTGTAACCCTGAGCTTAACGTATCTGGGCCTGGGATTCCTAGCAGTTAAGTGAGGTTGAACTAAGTGACTGGTTGATTCTTTCCCAGCTATGCTGCATTTCTCCCTTCTCCTCATGAGGCTGTTGTGATAATCTGATAAGATCATGGACTTTGCATGGTAACTGGCATCTACTTAGTGATGAAGAAATAACAAAAATCACTATCATCATTATTAACCCTATTTATAAAACCATATTACTCTACCTTGGGTGTCAGTAAGGTCCCTACACTGGGACTATTTAGGAATGGGCTAGATGATCATTTATTGACAAGGACCTGTTAATTGGTCAGAACTAGGACTAGGGCGCAGGGAGCAGGGGAGGAGTCTAGATACCTGTATTAGTTCTGTTTGCCAAGGATCAGAAACCTCAATTTACCATATTGACCTACCTTGAGTGTTAATAAGGTCTGTCTTCATTTCTGACCTGCACACTCTCTTAGAAAGGGCCCCCCTGATTAGGTCAGACAAAACTCTCCCTTTTGATTACATTACAGTCAAATGACTGCTAACCCTTAATTACATCTGCAAAAGCTCTTCAGCATTGCCACATAAAGTTATCTAATTAGGGAAATGATATCTCAATGTATGAAGGGGTCCAAACCACCCTCAATGGGAGGAGATTATACAGGGGTGGACTCGAGACAGAATCTTGGGGCCGTCTTAGAATTGTGCCTATGAAAATATCCTTTCAGTCCTCTCCCAACTCAAAGTCAGAGTCAGAGGTTCTAATTTATAAGGAGGAACAGCTCAGGGTTTAACAGAAAGAACGGGGAGACTGCAGAGCAAAGGAAACAATCAACAGAGTAAAGAGACAACCTACGGAAAATATTTGCAAACTACCCATCTGACAAGGGATTAATAACCATAACACATAAGGAGCTCAAACAACTCAATAGCAAAAATACCAAATAATCCAATTTAAAAATGGGCAAATGATCTGAGCAGGCGTTTCTCAAAAGAAGACACGCAAATGGCCAATAGGCACATGAAAGAACGTTCAGCATCACTAGATGTCGGAGAAATGCAAATCAAAACTGTGGAACCACAGTGAGATACTATCTCACCCCAGTTCAAATGGCTTTTACACAAAAGACAGGCAATGACGATGCACAATGATGCCAGCAAAGACGCTGAGAAAAGGGAGCCCTCATACTCTGTTGGCGGGAATGTAAATTACTACAGCCATATGGAGAACAGTGTGGAGGTTCCTCAAAAAACTAAAAATAGAACTACCACGTAGCCCAGCAATCCCACTACTGGGTTATATATCCCAAAGAAAGGAAATAAATGTATCAGAGAAATCTGCACTCCCAGGTTTATTGAAGCACTACTCACAATAGCCAAAATCAACTCAAGTGCTAATTGGTAGATGGATAAAGAAAATGTATATTTTTACAAAATGGAATATTATTAAGCCATGAAAAAAGAATTAAATCCTGTAATTTACAGCAACATGGATGGAACCAGAGGACATTATGTTAAGCGAAATAAGACAGGCACAGAGAGACAAATATTGCATGTTCTCACTCATACGTGGGAGCTAAAACAGTGGATCTCATGAAGATAGAGAGTTGATTGGTGGTCACCAGAGGCTGGGAAGGGGGTGGGAAGAAAGGTTGATTAATGGGTAGAAATATGCAGTTAGATAGAATGAATAAGACCCAGTGTTTGGTAGATCAGTATGGTGACAATATCAATATTAATCTAATGTACATTTCAAATAGCTAGAAAAGAACAATTTGAATGTTCTTAGCAGAGAAGAAATAAATATTTAAGGAGATAGATATCCCACTAACCCTGATCTGATCTTTACACATTATATAAATGTATCAAATTATCACCTATACCCAAAAATATGTGCATCTGTTATGTATGAATAAAAATTAAAAAGAACTGGGAGAGATAAGAGAGTGAGACAGGAATTGAGTACCTAATATTCATCAGACAGAGTGTCTCATTAAGAGCCTTGGGCTTCTTAGACGACAAACGTACACCTTCATTGCATTGCCTCTCTTTTTTGGCTGTGATCCTCTAGATACTGAAATTCACAGGCCTCATTTGCCCTATTTGGCACCGTGCTCTTCCTTCTTTCTGTTCCTATTGCCTTACATTCCTCTCACCAGTCCATTCTTGCCCCAGCACAGCAGCTCTGGGACACTCACTCTACCTGTTCACGCTCCTGTCACCCTCTGCCTGTTTCCTCCCCACTGGCCTGCCCTCCCTCCCTCTTCCTGCTGCTACTGTGACACCCTACCCAGGAACTGTCCCAGCCAAGAGCACAATTTCTGCTTTGCAACTCTATGAGTTCATCCCCAGCTACTCAGCAGACCCAATTCCCTAGCTCTTTGTTTGCCAAACCGCCTTAAAAAATCTTCCAACATCAGCTCCCACGTCTCCTCATGTTTACCCACGCTTACTCATCGCAACACGTACATACCAAAGATCGACAATCCTCATGTCCGTTTTACAACATCTATTGATGAAGACCCCAGTCTCAGATGACTCAAAACATCATCCTTTGCCATGGCTGTCTCTGTCATTCACAGATATGCGCTATGTCAAAGTCACCCTTCGACTTAGCACAATCACCAATAATCTCCCCATTCGTAAATCTTGATAATATCACAGTTATTGCCCTATAATTAAATCCAACAAGTGTTTCTCAGTCTTTTACCTGGAACTAATGTAGAGTTGGAACATGACCTCCTTTTGGGAATTTTCTTTTTCCGAGTACACCCTGACATCTCCAGTCTCTGTCTGCAAACTATTCTAGTCACTCTAGACACACAGATCAGTGAAACAGAAGAGACAGATCAAAATGAGACCTATGTAAATACAGTCAACTGATCTTTGTCAAAGGGGAAAAGGTAATTCAATGGACTCTTCTGATAAAAATGTCTTTTTAACAAATGGTAAATGAACAGTTTGGTGACCATATAGGAAAAAGAAATGAATGTAGATGCAAACTTTACAACTAAAAAACCTCACTAAAAATAGTTCATAGACATAAATGTAAAATGTAAAACTGAAAAATTTTAGGCAAAAACATAGGAGAAAAATCTATGTGGTCTTGGGTTTTGTAAGAATCTTTATTTGCAACAGCAAAAGCATGAGCTGTGAAAGACAAAAATTGATAAAGTGAACGTCATTAAAGTTAAAATTTTCAACAATGTGAAAAATATTGTTAAGAGAATGAAAAGACAAGACCAGATGAGGAGAAAATCTTTGAAAAGATATATTTAAAAAAGGACTTGTACCTAAAAGACCTTGTCAAAATTAACAACAGGAAAACAAACAACGCACTTAAAAATGGGTAAATATCTGAACAGGTCCCACCAAAGAAGGTATACAGGTAAGCACAGGAAGTAAGTGTAAAAGAGATGTACAACATAGCATTAGTGGTAAGAAAATTAAAACAACTATGCGATAGCCCTAAACACCTATTAGAATGTCTAAAATCTTAAAAGAAAAGAGACAATTCTAATACCATCAAGGCAACATAAACTCCCCATTGCTGGTGAGAATGCACAACAGTATAGACATTATGGAAGACAGTCTGGCAGTTTTTCCCCCAACCTAAATACTTTCTCACTCTATGATCCAGAAATCATGCTCCTGTTTATTCAGCCCATTTGTTCAGCTTACGTGCACACCAAAAGCATCACACAAATATGTACTGCAGCTCTATTCACGATGGTCACAGACTGGAGTAGATCAGTATGTCCTTCAATAGGTAAATGGATAACCAAACCAGGGCACATCCATGCAATGAAATGCTACTCAGCAACAGAAAGAAATGAATTGTCAGCCCATGCAAAGAATATGAATGAACTCAAATTTATATTGCTATGAGATAGAGTCAGTCTATCTGACTCTACAGACTCTACAGTCTATCTGACTGTACACTGTACGATCTACCTATATGACACTCTGGAAAAGGCAAAACTACAGAGATGGTAAACAGATCAGTGGTTGCCAGTGGTTTTTGGATGAAGGAAGCTGGAATAGGAGAAGCATTCTTTAAGATGCTTTTATGGTGGATACCCACCACTATATATTCATCAAACCCATAGAATTTTACAACTCAATGGATATATAATGTATGCAAATTAAAATAAATTACCCAGGAGGTTAGAGGATGTCAGCATGGAATGCAGAATGGGACAAAGAATCTCACCACTTTGAAAATGCATGAAACAAACTTACTGCTGGTGGTAGGGGAGGTGGAGGGGAAAGGGGCTGACCAGAGTGCAACAGTGGAAGGGAGGCTTAACAGAACTAGCTCCCTTTTGCTTCTGAACCCTGTGGTAATACCCTTTAGGTTAAAAGCTGCTGAGCTCTACACTTAAGCTAGAAGAAAGGTGACAACTGAGCCTTTTTCAAAACTAATCCCTAGGAAGATAAAAGAAGTATACGCACAAGTAACAATGCTCTGTTAAAGATTTTTAGGGACATGCTGACCTTCATCCCCCAAAGTTACCTGACCAAGAGAAAAGAAGTTTTACCACCTCCTCAGACCCTCACTGATGCCCAGATGTCTCAGTTACCTTCTGCAACCCAACCTTCTCTTCCCCTTCCCTTAAGATAAAAAGGAGCCCGAAGTTCATACTAACTGAAGATGGTTCTTTGGGACATTAGTCCACCATCATCTGGGGTTGCTGGCTCTCTGAGTAAAAGTCACTTTCCTTGCCCCAACACCTCGCCTCTAGGCTTATTTGGCTGTCCTGTAGCAAGTGGTCTGAGCTTGAACTCCATTACAAAAGCAGCTTTGGAAATGAATGGCATTCAGAAGACTGAAGGCAAAAGAGACTATCCATGAATAGTGCAGTCTATGTTATGAAGTTATTTCCCACTGGGGTAATGGTTAACCCTTCTGAAACTACCTCTAGTCTGGACTTGAGCAATGAATTGCATACAGGGCAGATGGGTGAGAGCCTGATTTCTCACTGTTGGAGTGGGAGGTTACAGACAAGGAGAGAAGCTAGAATGATCCATATGTTAATGATTAGGGTTGGAGACATCAGTGTGAACTCATGTTTACCTTAATACAGACACAGATGTTCCAGGACTGTATATACTTGTGAGAATATACACATGTGTTTCCTTGCACTGTTAGCAGAAGTGCACCAAGAAGCAAGGATACTCTTGTTAGGATGGCTATTAGCAAAAGGACAAGACACAACAAGTGTCGACTAGAATATGGAGAAAGGGGAAGCCCTGTACACTGTTCTTGAGAATGTAAAGTTTCTCAAACAACTAAAAATAAAACTACCATATGATCCAGCAACACCGCTTCTGGGCATATACCCAAAGGAAATGAAATCAGTATCTTCAGGAAATACCTGCACACCCATGTTCATTGCAGCACTATTCACAATAGCCAAGATATGGAAACAACCAAGTATCTGTCAACAGATAAGTGGATAAAGCAAATGAGAGATAGATACATGTGATACAAAAAGGAATGTTATTCAGCATTAAAAAAGCAGGAAATCCCTGCCATGTGTGACAACATAGATGAACCTGGAGGACATTATGCTAGGTGAAATAAGCCAGACACAGAAAGACAAATACTGGTGATCTCACATACGGGAATGTAAGAAAGTAAAACTCGGAGAAGAGAAAGAGTAGAATGGTGGTTGCAGAGGCTGGGGGCAGGGTGGGAGGTTGGGCGTAAAGCAGGGGGGTGTTGGGCAAAGGGTACAAACTTTCAGTTATAAAACGAACAAGTTCTGAGTATCTAATGTACAGCACGGTGACCGTAGTTAATAATACAGTACCATATGGTTGGAATGTGCTAAAGAGTAGAACCTAAGTGTTCTCATGACACACACATGTAACTATGTGAGGTGATGGGTGTGCTAATTAGCCTGCCATAATCATTTCACAACCTATCTGTATATCAAACCACATTGTACGCCTTAAATACATAGGATTTTCATTGTCAGTTATACCTCAGTAAAGCTGGGAGAAAAGTTTCTCTTGATAAATCTTGTTCAAAAGAGCAGAATGGGCCGGGCACGGTGGCTCACGCCTGTAATCCTAGCACTCTGGGAGGCCGAGGAGGGCTGATTGCTCAAGTTCAGGAGTTCAAGACCAGCCTGAGCAAGAGCAAGACCCCGTCTCTACTAAAAATAGAAAGAAATTAATTGGCCAACTAAAAATATATAGAAAAAATTAGCCGGGCATGGTGGCGCATCCCTGTAGTCCCAGCTATTCGGGAGGCTGAGGCAGAAGGATTGCTTGAGCCCAGGAGTTTGAGGTTGCTGTGAGCTAGGCTGACGCCACAGCACTCTAGCCTGTGCAACAGAGTGAGACTCTGTCTAAAAAAAAAAAAAAAAAAAAAAAGAGCAGAATGCTCTGGCATGTTTCAAAATGGTGCCTTTTCTCCTCCCCCTGCCAGAAGCATGAGGGGGTTTTTCTCCAGTGCTCACTGTGAGAATCCGAGGGAAAGGGCTCGGAGGGAAGGCTCACCGGAGTTGGCTGCAGTCAGCTCTCAGACATGCCCACAAGCAGAGCAGCCTCCAGCGTCTCTGCCAGTGACACTTCAGCCCCATCCCCCTCTGGGCTGGTTCCCATGGGGACTC
>CAUYRT010053217.1:0-16852 GCA_963574885.1 Lepilemur ruficaudatus
GTGGCTTCAGAGAAAATAATCTAAGATAGATTAAAGAGAGGTCCCCTTCAAAATTTGAATTTTAAAACACTCCTTTTAAGCCTTTCTTCTTAAATAACAGCCTGTAGGTCTTCCCCTTTCCCACACAGCCTGTAATGTCCCTTCCATCCCTTCAGAGTAAATTAGGTCTCAATTCAATCTTTAAAGTACTATCACTAGTATACACACAGGTCTTTGAGGTGCTGCTTCTTCCAGAGGTACGTGTTGCAGTTAAGGTCTCTGAGAAATGCATTTGTGTGCAGAAAGTTTACTGGAAACTGCTTTGGGGATCTACATTGGTATGGGAATAAAAAATGCAGGAGTAGGAAGAGGTAGATATTAAGCCGGGATGCAGTCACAACAAAGGATTCAGTCAGTCTCAAAGGAACCCTGGACCAGGCACATTCCCTCCATTCCTAGAAGGAAACTGAGCCTTTATAACTCTCACAGAGACCAGTCCTTGGATGTGGCTTCTCCAGGAAGATGGCAGGGCCTTGAATGAGGGGACTTTCCTCAGTCAAGAGCAACTACCAGGAGGGGGGACTTAGCTGTGTGCTGTCGGCCATTACTGCTATCAGTATCTGGGGGAGGAGGGCTTCTGCCCTGAAGGGTTGAGTTCCAGGCAAGCATCACAACATCTACTACTAGAGGGCTGGGAGATTCTTCTACAAGTTGATGAGAAAAATGGAATTTTTAACCATATTGTTTCAACTTTCAGTAAGCAAATGTTTTTACATCTTGCAAAATCTTATACATTGTCACTGAGGTGATGCTAATGAGAAAACTTAAAGCAACAATTACTTGTGCCCTTCTCCAGACTTTCTTACCCCTTCCTTCCCTTGCTCCTTATTGTATGAATGAGGGAGTAAGTCACCATTGTGTGGCCCCTTTGGGGGCCTCATTGCTTAGGTCACTTCAGTTATCGAATTACTGAGTAAATTTCTTGCTTCCCTCTGGGGTCCCTCTTCACCCCATCCTAGACAGGTGGGAACACTTCTGTGTCAGTGAAGGCTTCGAGATTTTCTTTGAAACTTTATGAATACAGAACTTTTGACAGCCAGTGTTAGCAACATTAGAATGCTAAGGTGCCTGGGGGAGCTTAAGGAATTCATAGTCTGGTTTTCTTCCACAGCTCCTCCAAATAAAAAATAGGGGTTGTCGCTAGTCCCTGACCCCAAAAGATAGATCCAGCATTGCCACCAGAGTGCGCTGCATTCAGGGTCTTTGACTCCTGTATGGGAGGGAAAGGATTCATCTACTCCCTCCCCCATCGCCCAAAGCATGTAGCCAGGATAACTCAAAATATAGCTCCTTTACTCACTGGGAAATCAAGATAAAAATCCCCTCAATAGTAAAATATATTCTAAAATGTCCATCTTAGTGGTGATTTTTTTTTTCCCTGAATCTCTTAGATAATGCTAAGGCCTTCTATGGGATTAGGTGGCAGCGTAGCTTCCAGTTAGCCTTTGGGGCAAAGTTATTCACAGTAAAATAAAATTAGTCATGTTTATTTGAATAACACCAAGCTTACTAGCCTTCTAATTAGAGGTGGGGAAGCTGACTGCCCCGAACTGATAGGATCTATCTGTCGGGATCACAACCTCAGCAGCTCTCTAATAAGAAATGATGCATCCAGTTGAAATCTTTTTGCTCAGTTTTATTGTCTGACAGCAGCCAATGCCGCCTTCTACTTTTCAATCTCCAAAATAGCTCTATTAATACTAAGAATCTGAGGGGTCACTTCTGTCCGTGGAAAAGTCTAGGTTTCTTCAGAAAGAGTTTGCTATGCATCAATGTCAAAGAGACTTATGTTGCCTGCTCTGATTTTCCATGCCCTGCCCTATTTTACCTTATCATAAATGCTCCCTGTAAAAAAATCAGAAATCTCACAACGTAACATACATGTGCAAGTCCTCTCTCCTTGATGCTGATATCTGGTAAGAAGCTTGACATACAAGTCCCTGTAACTGTCCTCATTACTGAAAACCTATTCAAGGGCTGTCAGCGACAGTGACAGAGGCATTGGTGAATATGAGAACACAGATAATCCCAATGGTAAACCCTGAAAAAAAAATGTATTAAATGCCATTGCTTCTCCATCTGTGACTGACACCTCTCTCATGCAGTGGCAGTTCTCACCACAACTAAGTCTTTCTCTCTAATACCTTGCACGTTTTTTCGATATAGCACATAGTTTTAGACATCAGTTTCAAAATATTCTTAAGACAATCATATTATAGCAGATGAAGAAAACATAGGTCCTAGAATCAACCAAAGCTTTAGCTACATTTTGAGGGAAATACTCAAAATCTTAAGAAATTTTGAGGTTTTTTTTTTTTTTTTTTTTTTTTTTGAGACAGATGCGCACGCTATTGCCTGAGCTAGAGTGCCGTGGCATCAGCCTAGCTCACAGCAACCTCAAACTCCTGGGCTCAGGCGATCCTCCTGCCTCAGCCTCCTGAGTAGCTGGGACTACAGGCATGCGCCACCATGCCCAGCTGATTTTTTCTATATGTATTTTTAGTTGGCCAATTAATGTCTTTTCTATTTTTTAGTAGAGACGGGGTCTCACTCTTGCTCAGGCTGGTTTCGAACCCCTGACCTTGAGTGATCCACCCGCCTCAGCCTCCCAAAGTGCTAGGATTACAGGCGTGAACCACCACGCCCGGCCTGAAATTTTGAGTTTTTCAAAGCAGGATTGAAGACCAATTTCTACTCTGTGACTTCACTGGAGCTTTTTGGATGCTCCAAAGTTAGCTTAAAAAATGCTCTCTAAAACATCATATCTCAAACAGTGCATTTCTCTGGCCTCCAAAGTGGTAACATACTAATTCAGAGTTATTCTCTTAACTTTTTTATGACATTCAAATCAATACAAAGGACCGTTGTTCAGTTCAGACTGCTATCTGAGCGTCTGGCTGTCCTAGTGACAGATGTGTCCTGGTTAGTTGTACTGATCTACAGCAAAACACCACTAAATGCTGCTCCCTGGTTTATGGATTTTAGCTGCAATCTTAAAAACTAGCCAGATATGACTGATCACCCAAAGGTAGCCTTTATTTTTGCCCTATTCCAACTCTGAAGCACAACAAAGATGCTCTTGATTACTCCAAAATACAAATTTCTGCACAAGCCAATTACTAATCTACATGGTTCTTAATAAAGTATATCACAGGTAAAATTTAGGTAGTTTGTGTTGTGCAGCTTATAAAATTTCACTCCTAAATACACACACACAAACACACACACACACTGAGGCTTTTTTCCAAAAATTGTATCAATGGTTTCAAACTGCATAGCGTTTCTTTCTTTCTCTCCACTTTCCATCAAACCTGCAGCCACTAAAATCTCTTATTTTTCATGTAGAGCAATTTATCTGGATCTCAAGTTTAGAATATTATTTTCTATGTACCATTTTCTGGAGCCTTGGTCTCCCAGCCTCCAAGGAAGCTTATTAACATATTATTAAATGCTTATTATTTATTCGCCATTATTAAAGGGAGGTTGTTAAAGTATTCAGCCAACATAAGTAGATCTAACTGTGGCAGGTGGGGTGGATTATCTTACTGGTGATGAGGAAAAACAAAATTGTCTTACATCGAAAGGAAACAGCAACAGACATTGTACAGACACTCATTCTCCGGCGTAGAAAAAGAAAGTATCCTTTAGCAATAAAGTGGAGAGAAGTTTTTAAAACAAAGTTTAAGAAACTGAAAACTAAAAGATTAAAAACCTTTAATATGTATATGTAGAAGACTAAGATTAGAGAAGTCTGAAACAGTTACTCCATGTGACTGAAAAAGAGACAACATAAGGAGAAGCAGCAGCAGAAGCAACTCAAGACAGAAACTACTCTCTTCATCACCTCCAGACAAGCATTTTTACAGTTTATTATGTACAATTACATCTTTAATAACTGCATAGTAAAATAGACATAGTTCTCATTTCATGGGTAAGGATTTCCAGCTTACTCTTACGGTAGTTTACAGAGACACAAATATTTTTAAGGATCCATGCATAGGCTAAATGAATTCCACCTGACAACTGTAGTCAAGATTTGAGGTCTAAAGTGGAAAAGCAGGTCAGCAATATGTTTTGTGGAGTGATTCCTGGGCATGGTTTATTTATATGCCCGGGCGTGACACCTGTTATACAAACAGCAGTGGCGATGCTTTTTATTCTTAGCATGACATTTTTCTCCATTCCTCCTTTCCCCTTCCATTCTATTAGCTTATTTGAAATAATTTGATGCATAATTCAATCTTAACTTGTTATCAGGTCTCTATAAACTCAGCAGTTTTATGAACAGAAAGTTTTAAGAAGGAAAGAGGCTACTAGAAATATACAAATATATGTGTGCGCATATATCTATATATCCATATCTATGTATATATATGAAGAAATGATGGAAGAAACAACCAGCAAAATCTGTAACTTTAGAAGCTTAGTAAATAGGATTATTCGATTATAAGTCATTTGTCTGCTGAAATTTCATACATAATTAATATTAAATTTAAGGTATCTCTTTTTCTATTCTGTTGACATATTATAACTCTACTCACACTTTACTTCGAAATAACACAAAGAGATAAAAATATGGGATATATTTTCAAAGAAGTGTTAGGAACAAAGGAGAAATATGGGGAATAGTGGTCATGACGTTGCCTTAGTTTGAGGTATCAAAATTCATTTTCAGTGAGTGTGCAATTAGATTGGACCACCAGGAAAAACGTTTTGCCCAACTCTGTAAAACTATCATTTTGTACTTTGTGAGAATTTGAACTTATTTACCTTTTTATAATGCAGTAAAAATTTTTTTCTTTTATATCAGGCTATCTATCAGAATGTAATTTTTAATATGAATAGCTTACAGTTTTGCTTCTGTTTTAAATAAGAAGGTGGTGTAGTATATGTGACTCACTATTCTAATCAAAATAACTTTAAAATTTGATAACTCAATTTTAATTCGCATCTCTTTTCTTCTCAGTTTATATTTCTTTTGAATGTAGCTCTACTTTAATCAATAGATAACCAATTGTTTTCTTTAATACTACTTTTAGGCAGTATTTTATCATGTTGCCCATTGTGTTATATCTGTCTTCCATTATTAATCAAAATGTAAAACTTGAAAAAAATGTTCATGATATCCAATAACAAAGGCTCATCACAAGGAAATAGAATATACACACATATATGCATATATGGCTATAACCCACATATTATATGGCCATTTATTTTATCTCAAGAAATTAATTACCTTAAAGATAATGTCTGTGTATGAAGAATTTGGGACACATCCATGAGAATACATTTACATATACTTCTTATATATTAAGGAATCTTTCAGATATGTTGGTTTGTCCTTGCTTGAGTCTTGATAGCTGACAAGCTATTTCTACTTTGCCATTACAGAGATTTTCTAAAACATCACCTTTATGTCCCAAATCTTACAGGATAGAATCCGAACTTTGTAGTGTATCCACAAAGGAGGGAATCTCTGGTGTTTTTATAGCACTAACAGCAATCCTCACTTGCCTGGTTACAGCACCTTGATTTTTCTCCTGTGACTTGCCTCTTCCTCAACAAGGACTGTCTTGTTGGGAATCAAATCCCACGAGAGAGAAAACCAAATGTTATGGCGTAACACCAAAGGAAAGAATCTGGAATTTTCACGGGACCAACATTAATCCCCACTTGCAAGGTATGGTGCCTTGGTTTTCCTTTTGTGATTTTCTCTCCAACGATGCATGTCGCTTTCTTGGGCATGGGAACTGGGTTGGCCTTGTGACTCGTACCAGTCAAATCGCTCTCTGCCTTCTGGGAATTTAAATTTTGAGGGAAATAATGAAGACTAAGAAGCAGTTGGAGCTGTTGAATCCAGGATCCTGGACTGTTCTTCATTTTTGCCTACCCTTATCTCTATTAAGTCCTTTCACCTTTTGTTAAATTCTTTCTGTGGATGAGGTTTTCAGCTTTTACTTGGATTCTGAGAGATAAAGCGTGTGATTCCAATTAGTTGTGGTGGTGTTTTTGCTTAGGTAGAGTAGTGCTCTTGCTATAACAGCAATGAAAGAATGGGGTTCACGATCTGCACTTTGCCTACCTCTTCTGCGCTATTCCTGACCTCTCACAATTAGCTTCTCTGGTAGTTCTTACTCATCCCTAGCTTTTTTATTGGCTAATCACTTTTCCTGGAGTATCTTTCCTGGCTCCCTTCTCTTTATGTTCCTAGCTACTTCTTATCTTTTCTCCTCAGGCATGTTTCCCTTAGAAAGCCTTCCCCAGAGCCCTTACTTTATCCTCTCATTAGAATAGGTGCCTCTTCCCTGTATTCCAATGGCAAGCACACTGTGCAGACTTTAATCATAGCAATGATTCTGTAAATAATTGCTTACTTCCTTATCAGTCTCTTCCCACTACAAGTGGTTGCTCCAGGGGAGGTTCTGTTCCTAAATCTTTGTGCCTTCAGAACCTACCATACTATCTGCTTATAGCAAATATAATAAAATATTTGCTGAATAATTAGTGAGTGGGTGAGTTCTCGCTTATTAAAAAACACAGAGTTTTGGATATTGTAATTACTGTATATTAGAAAGCTCTGATACTCCTTTCCCCTAATTGTGGTGGTGTCCTTTATGCGTTAATGAAAGCTTAACATTGACAAGCTAGAACAAATCAAGGGGCATTGGCTAATACCCTATGTTTGATAATAGTACATAAGTCTGGATATCTGTCACAATTAGAGGGATCGTATCATTTATCGTCCCAACAGAAGGCCTTGTGATGCCAGAGCAACTGAAGTAAATCGGGCTTGTTCTGGCTAAACTAGTTCGTACAATCATCTTAGTTATAATAACTGACTAGGCAGTGAGAGACTGAGAGAGGCCAATGTTTCTATGACGATTGTTTTGATAGTTACAATGTGACCTAAATAGGTCTGGCTATGAAATAGATACGTAACAGGCAATTTCTTTAAGTGTAATTTCTGTTTTGCTCTATTTTTAAGTTCAACATCTATCTGGATGATTTGAAAGAGAAGAGCCAAGCCTTCTCCCCACTGCCTTTTCTTTACACCAAGCCTACTGATGAAAGTTATTTTAGTGACTTCTTAGGGAGTCTTTTGTTTGTTTCAAAGGCATTAAAAATAGTAATTTGTAGTATCTCTATGTTCAAGTAACTTTACTTCTGTGGATATACAAAAAAATTCTTGGATTTTGGACAGAAAGCATTTCATTTCAGTTGGCTTGCAGCACCATTTCTGGGGGCTGAATAACAGTCTGTCCTGAAATTCATCACTGCTTAATCCTCTGTTAACATGTGGCTGAGAAGTCCTTGGGTGAAAGAAGCCACAAATTCATACAACCAAGTGCTCAGGTAAAAATGCTTGAAGCATCCTTTGCCCTCCTGTTGCCTCTCTTTCCACAATCTACTTTCCTGCCCCAGTTCTGAATGAAGTTTGTGGGAAAAAAATAGACATTTGACATTGACTTTACCCTTTGTCCAAACTCAGTGCTTGAGGAAACGTGTCTGACAGTACTCTGATGAACTTTCTCTTGACATTTAAAATCCACTAGACACTACACTATTCCGAAGAGGACCTCTGCCATTGAGGATAAAATCTAATTTGACTGTCACAAAATGCAGAATAAATTTGGAGATTAAAAAAAATAGAGATCTTTAACTCTCTGATTAGCAATAATATTGTCTCCAAATAGCAATCATCCCTTCTCAGGCATGTGCAATAGGGCTCTGGAGGAAATCCATGGAGTCCTTGAAGGAAATAAATGTTACCAGCCCAATAATACTGGAAGGTAACAAAAGAGTGCTATGAGGTTGGATAACAGAGTGGGTATATGTGTCTTTAGAGGAACAATGAAAGAGAAAAAAAAAGATGAACCCTAGTAAAAGTAAAGACTTTATTCTTCTGGGGATATTAAAGAGGCTGCAAAGCTTCCCGCATGTCTCTGGTGAAGAGGAAACTTGGTTGGCACTATCATGTATGTGGCATGTGAGTCCTGGATACCAGGACAAAAAGGACAGAACAACCAGGGGGCAGGCCCAGCAATAGTGGACAGAAACAAATGGTGGCTCTGCTTAGGAAGAGCTGAGCTAGTCTAGGTACTCGGAAGGCTCGGCACGTGCCATGCAGACTTGGGACACAGGGAGTCTGAAAGTCAAGGTAGATAATCCCCAGAGTTTTACACACTAGCAATGTTTTGAGAAAACTAACAATGCTGCTATGGCTGTTATGGATGAATTGGTTTTGAATAATAAGACTTGCCAAGAATTCTGTGACTGTACCCTTTGTTTTTGATATTGGCACTATATATTCATCTTGCTAATTAAGCTTTTGTGATTTCTTGTTGTAATGCCAGATTATAAAATAATAGGTGAAAGATATTTGGAAGTTATAGGATATAGAGATTGCTTTTTACAATAAAACCTTTTCCATATTGCAGAATGTCTCTAAAAAGTTTAAATTTTTATGAATTATTAATTTATTAAAACCTTCAGCATGCTCTCTCTGGCCAGAATAGAAGGTATTAGAAAGAAAAGACTATTTGTACTGCCATCTGTCTCTGCTGCAAGGAACAATTAATGTATCTCTGAGAATATCAGAAGCTCTCTGTAAGTATTCGACAAACCGAACATAGTTAAATGGAGTAGAATTATAAATTAGGACAACAGATCAGTTTGACAATGTTTATTCCTGTATTTAAACTATGTGCAATATTCTACGCTATTTGTTAAGTACTGAATTACTGGAGATTCAAATATAAGACAGGATTTCTACTCCTAAAAAGCTAATTTTTCACCATCTAGCAGGGAGGTTGACACGAAAAAGAACAAATAATACTCCTTTGCCAAATACAATAAACACTATGTGTGAGAAAGAGAGATTGTATACAAGAAGTGTGTTTAGGCAAAGATGAGGTTAGAAAAAGCTTTATAGAGTAAGGATGCATCATGAAGAAAGAATGGTAATTACACAGTCAAGAACAAGGTGAGGCCATTTTGAATGGAGGGAAGAATTTATGAAGAAATAAATGAGCAAAATAGCAATGTGTGTTCCTGAAAGTACACATAAATCAGCATTGCTTCCATTGCAGTGAGTCTTAAGATTATCTTTAAGAGAAAAAAATGATTGGATCCCAGAGGCTCTTTTATGCTACGGTAAGGTACTTGACTTTAGGCGGTTCACAATGGAAAGCTATCAGACTGTGGACCCCTCGGGGGCAGGCAGGCTCTCTTCATTTGTTTAATTCCTAGAGCCCAGTACACTGTGTGGCACATAGTTGAGCTACAGACTTTTGTTTATTTTTGTTATTTTTTTTTTTTAGTGGCTGAAGAAACAGAAAACTAAAACAAGTGTTTTTATTGGAGTAATACCATTAGGTGTGTATCTTCAATCACTCCAGTTGGCAGTAAAGTATAATATCTTGTAGGAAGTTTTAAACCTGGGAACAGGGAAACAAAGAAAACAATAAACAAATAAAAAAGCTAATAAAATATTCCTTGGGAGAGAGAAGATTATCGATTGAGGCAATATCCGTGAGATGGCCAAAGGAGAATGGGTTTGTAACATAATAAAGGGATAAAGAAATGATATGCGGTGATTTGTTGGAAATGGGGTCATGGGGAAAAGAGAAACAGGGAGAACTCAAATTTTCTGACCTAAGTGACTGAATTGCTGGAAATCACCAACGGATGCAAGGATTGCAAGGCAGAAAGGGATTGTGGAAAAAAAAAATTCAGTGTAAGTCATGTATTGAAATGGGTAGTGCTTATGCTATACTTGAACTCAAAATCAAGTTTTTATTTAATCGGTCTGAATGAAAGTCAGAAATTGGGATTTGTTCTTTTAGCTCCTGAAAATCCCCACTTTTGTTCTAATGCACCCATTTGCAAGGGGCACCATGGCCACTTTGAACCTCGATTATAATTTATGACTTAACTTAGTAGCTTCATGTACATGGGATTGGATGTCTATCTGCAGAGATCAGCGGGATCGTCTGAAAATTGGCAGTTGCCTCACCAGCTCAAAAAATGTGGACTCTGAACTTTTATAAATGAAATTAAACAAGCTCTCCACAAACGTGCTAGAAATAATCAGGTATTAACTAATTTCTTACACTGATTTCTGATTTGTGCATTTACTTTTTCATTCAAGGCAGTTGCTTTAGGAGTTCAACTTTTGTACGCCAGATATGCTCCTTGGACAGTTTCTCTGTTATATCTTTGTACTTTGAACTGCTTTGTAATTTCAGCAAAGATACAAACCTATAAACAACTTTAGAGTTCTGTCAAGAGTGTGAAACCATTGTGAGAATTCAAGGAAAGGATGAGGAAAGGACAAAAGATTCAATGAAAGGAATAGAAGACAAGTGTAGTAAAAAAAAAATTAAGTACTTTCGACAGACAGGAGTAACTTCAAACTACTTAGAAATGCATTGCTGGGGAATCAGAATTGTTATTCAGACAATACCAAGAAGAGAGGCTGCCACTAATGCTCTGGCAGTTATTTTCTTTACTTTTATAAGGATTTGCTTGGATTCTTTTTTGTACTAACATTATAATATCACATTAAGAACATTATTCACACTTTATAGAGGCATTTATGGATAAAATATAGAGAAATTATTCTAATTTATGTAGACATTTATAGCTAAAAACAAAAAAAAAGTGCTCAGTTACTAAAGAAGCACAATGCAGAGCTGCATAACTTAAATTTGCATTATAATTTTCAATAAACATGAATTTTTGCATAGAAATAGACTTTGAATCAGTAGCAATTATATTTTATTTTGCATAGTTGTCTGAGAAATAGCATATTAAACCTAGATCTTAAAATTTCTATGAATAACAACCCAAGTTTGTGTGCTATAGTAGAATAGTAATAATCATATCAATGACAACAAAAAAGGAATTTGGGATCTAGCAATAAACTTACTACAATGAGCTTGCTGCATTTAAGAGAAATACTTCTGGGATTTGGGGAGTCCTATTGTTGTCAAAGCACTAAATATTTGGAAAAAATGAGACCATTATCTTTCTTACCATATACAAATTTACAGATTTGTATATATGATTGTTAATAGAATGTATAGTCATATATCTATTTATAAAGGGAAGAAACCTTATTTTATATTTTGTCTTGCTATATTTTTTCTCTAATCTTATTTTCCTATAGAAATAGGAATTGCATTTGTTTATTGTTTGTTGGCATTTGAGGCCTATTTGCATATCTGATAGATGTTAAGGATACTTTCCCTTAAAAAATGTTCATATGCATATTTTGTTTAAGATTTAAGAGTGATTTTAGAATCTCCTAAAGCCTATTCATAGAGCCCAGGTCAAGAATTTTTGAATTATGGATTTTTTCCTTTGTAGGTTAGAACCCTCATCATTAGCTCCTTTCTCTCTTATCAGTTTTTAGACACCTTATTTAGGACAATGATATTGTGGGAAGCGCGATTTAGGATGTTGTATGTTCAATCATGATATTTTATCTCATCTTATTTCATAGAATCCTCTGAGACCAATTTCAAAGATGATATGAGTTAAAAAAAAAAACAAAAAAAAAACTTCCACACATTCTTCTTAGGAAGCTCCTTCCCCCCAAATGAAAAAAGCAAATTATATGACAAACATGTTTTATGAAATTCTTTGGGACACCCTAATATCAAGGACTTTAATATCCAAAATAGGCCATTGGCTCACAAATTCAGCCTCAACAGAAAAAGAATAAAATAAAGGCCAAAGGACCAGGAGGACCTTTGCACAAAGAACAGAAAGAATAACTGGTTAAAACACAAAAGGCAAATCCAAGAGTATTTTGAGGACATATTACAAAAGTTGGCAGGGCCAGATCACATGGGGCTTTGCAAACAAGATAAGAAATTCGCAATATGGGAAGATATTAGAAGATTTTACATCAAGAGAGCAAGTAGTACAGCAATCAAATAACATTTTGAAAAGATCACTGGCTTCTGATGAAGAGTGTGGTAGAAGGACAAATAATGAAACAGAGAGACAAGTTAAGAGCCCGATCTCATCTTAGTCAGGGGATAAATAATGAGAGCTTCCTCTAAGCGTTGGTGAGGCTTCATTTCATAGTGGAAATGAAGAGAAGTGAATACAATTGAAATTTGATTATTGGCAGAATTGAAAAAAATGCTGATGAATAAAAGTTGGGACCAAGGAAAAATTCCTACATTAATGGCTTGAGCAACTGCATGTATTGGTGCCATTTTTGGAGACAGTAAGAACTTGGAGAATAGTAGAGTAAATTTACATGCGTATGACACATTCAAGTTGAGATGTTAAGTAGTTGGTTGAAAATATCAGTATGATTTCTGCAAAGAGGTCACGAATAGAGCCATAGATCAGGAGCAATTATATTGTTGATATTAAAAGTCATGAAATCTTTTATAGGAGATTTAAACATTAAAGCTGCAACACATGCTTTTTTGTACAATTTTCATTCCAATTTTATATTATGGAAATTTTCTATGATAATACATATAACTATACAATTATATTTTTAAATGACTGTTTAATATTCAGCCATATGAATGTATAAAAACAGCCCTTTGCC
The DNA here is from genome assembly GCA_963574885.1 of Lepilemur ruficaudatus. Lineage (NCBI taxonomy): Eukaryota > Metazoa > Chordata > Mammalia > Primates > Lepilemuridae > Lepilemur > Lepilemur ruficaudatus. The sequence goes on from CAUYRT010053217.1 coordinate 12,617, forward strand.
AATCCCCCTTTTTGGAAAGAATATATAGAATATGTTTTATTACAAGAAATAAATAGTTGTAATTTTTTAAAATTGACAGATAAATTGTATTTATCATTTACAACACAATGTTTTGAAGTGTATACCCTTGGAATGATTAAATCTAAGTAATTAACGTATGCATTACCTCACACAGTTTTCATTTTTGTTCTGAGAGCACTTATTCATCTACTCTGTTAACATTTTTCAAGAATACAATACATCATCATAGCTATGGTCACCACGCTGTATAACAGATCTCTTGAATTTATTCCTCCTGTTTAACAGCAATTTTATATTGACCAACAACTCCCGAAATCCCCGTCACCCGAAGTGCTCTGGCCTCTAGTAACCAACATTTTACTCTCTACTTCGATGAGAGCAACTTTTTTATATTCCACATATGAATGACAGTATATACCCTTCTGTGCCTGGCTAATTTCACTTAACATAATGTCTTCTGGGTTCATCAGTGTTGTCACAAAAGGCAGTATTTCCTTTTTTATGGCTGAAACGCATTCCATATTGTGTGTGTGTGTGTATTTATATACCACATTTTATTTATCCATTCATTCATTCATGGCCATTTAGGTGGATTCCTCATCTTGGCTGTTGTAAATAGTGTTGCAATAAACATAGGAGTAGAAATATCTCTTCAAGATATGGATTTCACTTCCTTTGGGTAGGTACTCAGTAGTGGGATTGCCAGATCATAGGGTAGTTCTATTTTTAATTTTTTGAGGGCTCTTCATACTGTTTTCCATAATGACTGTACTAATTTTCACTTCCACTGATATTATGAAAGGGTTCCCTTTTGTCCACATCCATACTAACACTTGTTTTTTTTTTTTTTTTTTTTTTTTGAGACAGAGTCTCACTCTGTTTCCCAGGCTAGAGTGCCGTGGTGTCAGCCTAGCTCACAGCAACCTCACACTCCTGGGCTCAGGCAATCCTTCTGTCTCAGCCTCCTGAGTAGCTGGGACTATAGGCATGCGCCGCCATGCCCGACTAATTTTTTCTATAAATGTATTTCAGAATTTCTATTTTTAGTAGAGACGGGGTCTCACTCTTGCTCAGGCTGGTTTTGAACTCCTGACCTTGAGTGATCTGCCCACCTCGGCCTCCCAGAGTGCTAGGATTACAGGTGTGAGCCACCACACCTGGCCAACACTTGTTATTGATATATTTTTTCTTTTTGATAATATTCATTCCAACTGGAGTGAGGTATCTCATCATTTTATTGATTTGCATTTCCCTGATGATTTGTGATGTTGACCATTTATTCACATACCTGTGGCCATTTTTGTCTTATTTTGAGAAATCTCTATTCAGATCTTTGTCCACTTTTTAATTAGGTTATTTGTTTTCTTGTTATTAAGTTGTTTGCATTCCTTATATATTTTGGACCTTAACCCCTTATCAGATATATAGGTTACAAATGTTTTATTTTCCTTATTTGTGTAGGCTATTTCTACATTCTGTTGATTGTTTCCTTTGCTGTGCAGAAGTTTTTAGTTTGATGTAATCCCATTTGTCTATTTTTGTTTTTGTTGCCTGTGCTTTTGAGGTCATCTCTCTCTCTCTCTCTCTCTCTCTCTCTCTCTCTCTCTCTCTCTCTTTCTCTCTCTTTCTCTCTCTCTCTTTCTCTCTCTCTCTCTCTCTCTCTCTCTCTCTCTCTCACACACACACACACACACACACACTGCCCAAACCAATGTAATAGAGCTTTTCCCCTAATGTTTTCTTTTACTAGTTTGATAGTTTCCAGTCTTACACTTAAGTATTTATTCCACTTGGAGTTAACTTTTCTATAGAGCATGAGATAAGGGTCTAATTTTCTTCTTTTGAATGTGGATATCCAATTATCCCAACACCATTTATTAAAGAGACTGTACTTTCCCCATTGTGTGTTCTTGGCACCTTTATCAATAATCAATTGATTATATATGTGTGGATTTATTTCCAGATTCTCTATTCTGTTCCATTTATCTATGTGTCTGTGCCATGATGTTTTGGTTATTATAGCTTTGTAGTATATTTTGAAGTCAGACACTGTGATGGCACCAGCGTGGTTCTTTTCACTCAAGATCACTTTGTCTATTCAGTATATGTTGTGGTATCATATGAATTTTAGAATTTTATTTTTCTGTGAAAATGCCATTGGTATTCTGGTAAGAACTGCATTGAATCTGTAGATTTCTTTTGGTGGTATGAACATTTTAACAATATTAATTTTTCCAATCCATGAACATGGCATAACTTTCCATTTATTTGTGTTATCTTTAATTTCTTTCATAGATGTTTTATAGTTTTTATTGTAGAGATCTTTCATCACCTTAATTAAATTTATTCCTAAGTATCTTAATTTTTGTAGCTATTATAAATGGAATTGTTTTCTTGATTTCTTTTTCAGATAGTGTGCAGGTAGTCTATGGAAACATTATTGAATTTGTATGCATATTTTGTATCCTGAAAGTTTACTGAATTAATTTATTAGTTCTAACAGTTTTTTAGTGGAGTCTTTAGAGTTTCCTATATATAAGATTATATCATCTGCAAATAGGGCAATCTGACTTCTTCTTTTCCAATTTGAGCGCCTTTTTAAAATTTCTCTTTCCTAATTTCTCTGGCTAGGACTTCCAGTACTATAAAATAGTTTTCTTTTTCTTTTCCCTTTTTTTTTTTATTTTGTGACAGGGTCTCACTCTGTTGCCCAGGCTAGAGTGCTGTGGTGTTATTATAGTTCACTGCAATGTCAATCTCTTGGGCTAAAGCTATCCATGTGCCTCAGCCTCCCGAGTAGGTGGGACTACAGGCACATACCATCATGCCCAGCTAACTTTTTTATTTTGTGTGGAGATTGAGGTCTTGCCATGTTGCTCATGCTGGCCTTGAACTCCTGGCCTCGAGCGATCCTCCTGCCATGGCCTCCCAAAGTGCTAGGATTATAGACATGAGCCACCACACCCAGCCTATAAACAGTTTTAAAGCCAAATTTTGCTCACAGCCTGGTTAAGTTCTTTTTTCACTTTATATGTTACTTATTCCAAATCAAAGCCAGAATTTATTTTTAAAGAGTGTCTAATAAATATTTGGGAAAGCATTTTGGCAAATGATATAGCTTATTTAAAGGATGAGGCCATGAAAACATAGAGTGCATGAGGGAAAGTAAAAGGTACTAGAAATATTTTTAAAATAGTGTCAATGTGTGTATGTGTGTATGTGTGTGTGTGTGTGCGTGCACACATCTGATGGAAAGACAAAGAGTAGGTGTGGTGGGATTTGAGATAATAGAAGTAAGTTGGAGACAGATTTCTAAGGACTTTGTGTTACATGGTAAGGAGATTGAATGTTATTGTCTGGCAATAAGAAAAATTCAGCTTTCATAAATTAATATTTATTTTTATCAAGGTATATCCTGTATGTAGTTTAAATCAACAATAATAAAAAATGTTTCATTGCCCTGCCCTTTCTCACCTCAGAGTCCTGCTTCTTGGAATCAACCACTTCTGCTCTTTTATCTGCTTCTTTCAATATTTACCTGAGTAATTTTGAGTAATGTATTTATGCTATGGATTTACATTTTTAAATATGACTTTTAATATTTTCATGAAAAAGAATGTGAAGATTAAGCTCTCTTACACATAAGTATGCACACATACACTCATTGCAATTAAAATTTTTAAAAATTAATAATTGCTTAGTGTTTATATCGTATGACTTTGTATATAGCATTTATAGCTTAAGCTGAGCCACTCCAGTTATATACCTTTTCTTTTTGGGAATTTCTATTGTCATTGTTTTGCATAGAGTCTGTACCTAATATTCAGCTTCCAACATTCCGATTGAACTAAAAACACTATAAAACTTTTCTCTTAAGGGTAAAACACATCAGTTCCTTTTTGTTCTTCTAGGTGACATTATTTCTAAAGGCTTCTAACTTGGTGCTCCAATCACCAAGACTTGCTGAGCTTAACACTGAAGTACATAGTACAACTTTATATTTTCTCATACAAACGAGGACATCTTAGAGAATGAAAGATGTATTGTTAAAAATTACATCAGTACAGACTTTTGCTTCTCAAAAGACAAGAGACATATGTCCAAGACACATGAAACAATGCTCAATGTCACTAATCATCAGGGAAATGCAAATTAAGACCAGAATGCGATATCATCTTACCTCAGTCAGAATGGCTTTTATTAAAAAGTCCAAAA
>CAUYRT010053218.1:0-15437 GCA_963574885.1 Lepilemur ruficaudatus
GACAGAACAATCACCAACAAACATATGAAAAAATGCTCAACATCTGTAATCATCTGGGAAATGCAAATCAAAACCACAATGAAATATCATTTATCTCCAGTGAGAATGGCCTTTATTAAAAAGTCCCAAAACAATAAATGTTGGTGTGAATGCAGAGAGAGAGGAACACTCATACACTGCTGGTGGGACTGCAAACTAGTGCAACTTCTGTGGAAAGTAATATGGAGATACCTTAAAGCGATACAAGTAGATCTACCATTTATACAGGTATCCCACTGCTGGGCATCTACCCAAAAGAACAAAAGACGTTCTATAAAAAAGACACTTGCACTCGAATGTTTATAGCAGCACAATTCACAATTGCAAAGCTGTGGAAACAACCCAAGTACCCATCAATGCATGAGTGGATTAATAAAATGTGGTATATGTATACCATGGAATACTATTCAGCTATAAGAAACAATGGTGATATAGCACCTCTCGTATTTTCCTGGATAGAGCTGGAACCCATTCTACTAAGTCAAGTATCCCAAGAATGGATAAACAAGCACCACAGGTATGCACCAGCAAATTGGTCTCACTGATCAACACCTAAGTGGACACATAGGAACAACATTTATCAGGTGTGGGGCAGACGGGAGGGGAGAGAAGGGGATGGGTATACACATACATAATGAGTGTGATGCGCGCCATCTGGGGGATGGTCATTCTTGAAGCTCTGACTCAAGGGAGGAGGTGGGCAAGGGCAATATATGTAACCTTAACATTTGTACCCCCATAGTATAATGAAATAAAAAAAACATTCTGTTTTAGTTACTGTAGCCTTGTAGTATAGCTTGAAGTATGGAAAATCGATGCCTCCCAATTTGTTCTTTTTGCTTCAGATTGCTTTTGCTATATGGGGTCCTCTTTGTTTTCATATGAAGGATAGAATTATTTTTCTATATCTGTGAAAACTGATGTTGGTATTTTAATAGGTATCACATTGAATCTGTAGATCACTTTGGGTAGTACAGACATTTTAACAATATTGATTCTACGAACCCATGAGCATGGTATGATTTTCCATCTGTACATCCTCTGCTATTTCCTTCCTCAATGTTTTATAGTTCAACCTGTAGAGACCTTTTACCTCCTTAGTTAAATATATTCCTAGGTATTTTATTTTCTTTGTTGCTATTGTGAAGGGGATTGAGTCCTTAATTTGGTTCTTAGTTTGATTCTTTTTGGTGTATAGGAGTGCTACTGATTTCTGTACATCGATTTTGTAACCTGAGACTTTGCTGAATTTGTTTATCAATTCCAGTAGTCTCACAGAAGAATCTTTGTGGTTTTCTAGATATAAGATCATATCATCAGCAAAGAGAGATAGCTTGACCTCTTCTGCCCCTATTTGAATACCCTTGATTTGCTTCTCTTGTATGATTGCTCTGGCTAGGACTTCCAGCACTATGTTGAATAGAAGTGGTGAGGGAGGGCAATCTTGTCTGGTTCCAGTTCTCGTGGGAATGCCTTCAATTTTCCCCATTCAGTATGATGTTGGCTGTGGGTTTGTCGTATATGGCTTATATCATTTTTAGATAAGTCTCATCTATGCCTATTTTGTTAAGCATTCTTATCATAAAAGGGTGTTGAATTTGGTCAAATGCTTTTTCTGTGTCTATTGAAAGGATCATATGGTCTTTGTTTTTGCCTTTATCTATGTGGTGAATTACATTTATAGATTTGCATATGTTGAATCATCCCTGCATCTCTGGGATGAAGTCCACTTCGTTGTGATGGATTATTTTTTTGGTAAGCACCTGAATTCGGTTTGCTAGGATTTTGTTGACAATATTTGCATCTATATTCATAAGGGATATTCGTCTGAGTTTCTTTTTTCTTTTTGCGTCCTTTCCTGGTTTTGGTATCAGGGAGATGTTGGCTTCATCAGACATGTTGGGGAGGAATTCTTCCTTCTCGATGTTGTGGAATAATTTCTGCAAGATAGGCACCAGTTCTTCTTTGTAATTCTGGCAAAATTCGGGTATGAAGCCATCTGGTCTGGGACCTTTCTTTTTAGGAAGATTTTTTATGGCTGTTTCAATTTTGGTACTTGATATTGGTCTGTTCAGGAATTCTGTTTCTTCCTGATTGAGCCTAGAGAGGCTGCCTCTATACACATAAACTGGAAAATGTGGAGGAAATGTTTGTGTCATCTATGATTTCTTTCATCAGTGATTTCCAATTCTCTTTGTAGTGATCTGTCACCTCCTTGGTTAAATTTATTCCAATATATTTTATTTTTTAAGGCTATTGTAAATGAGATTTAATTCTGGATTTGATTTTCAACTTCATCGTTGTTAATGTATAGAAATGCATTTGATTTTATAAGTTGAGATTTTGATGAATTCCTTTATAAAATCTAGAAGTCTTTTGGAGGAAGTGTTAGAGTTTTCTAGGTAGAAGATCATATCACCAGCAAACAGACATAATTTAACTTTGTCTTTTCCAGTTTGGGTGCCTTTTATTTCTTTCTCTTGCTTGATTGTTCTGGCTAGAGCTTCTAGTACTATGCTTAATAAAAGTAGTAAAAGTGGGTATCCTTGTCTTGTTTCAGTTTTTAGGAAGAATGCTTTCATTTTTCCCCATTCAGTATGATGTTGACTGTGGGTTTGTCATGTATCGATTTTATTATTTTGAGGAATGTTCCTTCTATGCTGAGTTTTTTGAGGGTTTTTATCATGAAAGAATGCTAGATTTTATCAAATCTTTTAAATTTATGACTAAAACTCCCAAACAATTGCAAAATAGACAACTTGGACTTAATTAAATAAAAGTTTCTGCACAGCAAAAGAAATAATTAAAAGAGTTAATGGAAAACCTATGGAATGGGAGAAAATATTCACAAACTATGTGTCCACCAAAGGACTAATAACTAGAATCTACAAGGAACTCAAACAACTGAGCAAGATAGAAAGCAAACAGCCTCATTAAAAAGTAGGCAGAAGACATGAACAGCCATTTTTCAAAAGAAGATATACATATGGCCAAAAGACATGAAAAAATGCTCAGCATCACTAATCATCAGGGAAATGCAAATTAAAACCACAATGAGCTAGAGATACCATCTTACTCCAAATAGAATGGCCATTATTAAAAAGTCAAAAACAGTAGATCTTGGCATAAATATGGGGAAAAGGAAGCATTTCTATGCTGTTGGAGAGAATATAAATTAGTACAACTTCTATGGAGATTTCTCAAAGAACTAAATGTAGCTCTATTATTCTATTCTGCAATCCCACTACTGGGTATCTACCCAGAGAAAAAGAAATCATTATATCAAAAAGATACTGTGTTTGTATGTTTATTGCAGCATAATTCACAACAGTAAAGATATAGAATCAACCTAAGTGCTCATCAACTGAGGAATGGATAAAGAAAATTGGTATTTTTTTATACAAACATACACACACAAAGTAGATTACTACTCCATAGTAAGAAAGAATGAAATAATGCCTTTTGCAGAAACTTTGATAGAACTGGAGGCCATTATCCTAAGTGAAGTAACTCAGGGAGAGAAAAATAAATGCTACATTCTCTCACCTACACGTGGGAGCTAAACTATGGCTACACAAGGGCATGCAGAGTGGTATAATGGACATTGGAAGCTCACAAAGAGGCAGGGTGGGAGGAAAGGAGGGATGAAAAATTGCCTATGGAGTACAGTATACACTACTTGGGTGATGGGTACACCAAAAGCCCAGACCCCAACACTATATACATGTAAAGGAATTCAATTTGTACCTCCTAAATCTATTAAGATAAGAAAGTTATCTTTTCCACATAGGTTGCATTAGTTTGCAGTCCCACCAGTAGTGTATGATTGTCCCTAACTCTCTGCATCCACACCAACATTCATTGTTTTGGGACTTTTTGATAAAGGCCATTCTCTCTGGAGATAAGTGATATCTCATTGTGATTTTTATTTGCATTTCCCTGATGATTAGAGATGTTGAGAATTTTTTCATATGTTTGTTGGCTATTATTCTGTCTTCTTTTGAAAAGTTTCTTTTCATGTCCTTTGCCCACTTTTTGATAGGGTTGTTTGATTTTTTCTTGCTGATTTTCCTGAGTTCTAAATAGCTTTGAGTTATCGGCCCTTTATGCGATATGTAACATGTGAATATTTTCTCCCATTCTGTAGGTTGTCTGTTTGCTCTTGTGACAGTTTCTTTGGCTGTGCAGAAGCTTTTTAGTTTGATCAAGTCCCATTTATTTATTTTTGTTATTGCTGTGATTTCCCACTATCTCCACTTCTATTCAACATAGTGCTGTAAGTCCTGGCTATAGCAATCATACAAGAGAGTGGAATTAAAGGCATCCAAATGGGTGAAGAAGAGATCAAACTCTCACTCTTTGCTGATGATATGATATTATATCTAGAAAACTCCAAGTATTCAGCCAAGAGACTCCTGGAATTGATAAGCGAATTTAGTACAGTCTCGGGATACAAAATTAATACACACAAATCAGAGGCATTCATATATGCCAGCAACAGTCAAACTGAGAACCAAATCAAAGACTCAATACCCTTCACAATAGCAACAAAGAAAATAAAGTACCTTGGAATATATTTAATTAAGGAGATAAAAGACCTCTATAGTGAGAACTATGAAACACTGAGGAAGGAAATAGCAGAGGACGTAAACAGGTGGAAAACCATATCATGCTCATGGGTCGGCAGAATCAACATTGTTAAAATGTCTATACTATCCAAAGTGATCTACAGATTCAATGCAAGCCCTATGACATTACCAACATCCTTTTTCACAGATATAGAAAAAATAATTTTATGCTTTGTATGGAACCAGAGAAGACCCCATATAGCAAAAGCAATTCTAGGCAATAAAAACAAAATGGGAGGTATCAATTTGCCAGATTTCAAATTATACTACAAGGTTGTAGTAATTAAATTGGTTTGTTACTGGCTCAAGAATATGGATATTGACCAGTGGAACAGAACTGAGAACCCAGATATAAAACCATCCTCATATAACCATCTAATCTTTGACAAAGCAGACAAAAACATACACTGGGGAAAAGAATTCTTATTCAATAAATGGTTTTGGGAAAATTGGATAGCCACATGTAGAAGACTGAAGCAGGATCCACATCTTTCACCTCTCACAAAAATCAACTCACGTAGGGTAACAGACTTAAACCTAAGGTGTGAAACTATTAGGATTCTAGAGAAAAATGTTGGAAAAACTGTTCTAGACATTGGCCTACGCAAAGAATTTGTGAATACTTATTTTTATTATCCCTATTTTACAAATTAGAACAATGAGAATGGAAGCATGGGCAAGTTGCTCAAAATCACACACGAGGTCCTGCCAGCATTCAGCCCTCAGTTTGTCTCACTTCCAACCCCAGCTGTGCTCCAATATCTCTCATATGCAATGTAGACTGTGCATCACTGACCACAGCGTGTGCTTTCCATGGCCATCTCTACTAACATCATTAGCTAACATTCAGAAAACGTTATTTTTATTTCCTTATTTCTTAAATTAGATAATGGAAAGCTCTTGAAAACAAACACATTTACATAAACTTTTACTTCTTACATTAAGCTATAACATCTCTCTAAGAAATCATTGGGAAGAAAACTTTTTTGGTTAATTAATCTCAAAGGTACTAACTCCTATGAAATGCTTCTCATGCTTGTTATGACTGGCTTTTTTGCTCTCTAATTTTTGGCCCCCATTTGTGAGCTGTGTTAAGGGGCAAAGCGGATTGGCTTAGGCAATGCAAGAAGACAAAAGACCTGTTATAGAGTTTATGTCTTGGATTCTCTCTGACCTTGTTATTCCAAGGAAAATCTAATCAGTGCAACACACATATGCTAACATACAGCCTCCTTCCCACACACATGCTCATGGATAATTTCATTGATGTCAGCTTTTCCAGTATTTCTAAGATGAGGCTGATTCCTCTTAAACCACTACATTAAAAAAAAAAACCCAAGGTAAAATAAAAAATTCCAGCCTTTCCACAACATTACCTCTCCTGTGGGAGTTAGTGATAAAAATGTCACTTTCTAATTACAATGCAATTAAATAGCTTTGAGTTGAATTGACAGGAAAGACAGGGAAATGTGGAGCTTTCCATGTCAAAGCTCCAAATGACTACATATTCTGAGTGTTGACTCTTCCTACCTCAAATAAACATCAGTGGAATCTGTCAATCATATGTCTGTGCTCAGAACTGGCTTTGCCCAGCACATGGTGAAAAGTGAAATTAAAATCAGGCAGTTAAATCAAACAGCAGGGCCAGAGCAAGCAATCTAATACTCAATGTGAATTCCAAGAGGAAATGCAGAGGGATCAATCTATCAACCTGACAGTCCTTATGGTTTAAATTAACCAAATACCTGCTGATTCTTTCCATCAGTACTTGCTATGAAGATATATTATACCACATGTCAAATTGCCTCCCCCATTCTAAAACCCCAAACTTAGATGTACTTTACATTCTTAGTTACTTTCATGACACTAAGGAATATTTAATTACCTCAAATACCTACAACCAAACATGCACATACACACGCACACACAGTATAATCAATGGGGATAATAATTCTGATACACTAATAGAATGAAATCTGTAGTTTTAAATTAAATATTTATAAAATCCAGTAGGATTCACAATAAAGAAATCATCTCTATCAAAATGGAGAGATAAGTGTTTATGTTGTTTTAGATGTAAATGGATAGAGATGGATGGGACTTTCACTATCATGTGAAGTAATTATACTATTTTACATATAATAAAAGAACAGAACACTGAGAGGCCAAAGAGCGTACATAAAACAACACAAAACACGTGAGAACAAAGTGAGGTTCCCTTCTATCCAAGGTTACTTTACTTAAAGGAATGGACTGGAATCTAATTCAGGATTTAAATCTATTGATCTTGCCTGTTCCCAAGTAAGGATTTATAATTATCTTTATACTTGTCGTATATTACTGCATGCGTTGTAAATTCCCTAAAGGTAGACACTGTGTGCCCCATATATCTTCTACCACTACTCCTATTTTTATTTCCCCTACAGTGGTTCAGCACAGGAGCCTGAGCATAGCTGAAAGTCTACAACTATTTGTAATATTGAGTTGGATATCTCCTGGTAAACAGTATCCTTATGTAGCCAGCCCTCAGTCCTCTGCCAATTTCATTATTTATAGAACTAAGTCTAACCACTTGGAAGTCAATGCTGAGTAAAACTAAAAGAAAACAGACTAAATGCCACAACGAAAGTTGGTCTAAATGAACCATAATTTTATATTATTTTTATACTATGATTATTAAACAGAATTTTTAAACTAGAAGGGACTTTGGAGAATACTAATATAAACACAGATCCTAAAAATGTGGAAAAAGCCCTACATAGCTAAATGAGTGCATGGAAATGAGTGCACTAAACTAGGAGTTCTGCTTTCATCGAGGGACCTGAGTGCTAAGTAGGTTTTCTCCTATTTTAATTAACTGGTGTATTAATTTAGTGGGCATTCATATATTAATTTAGTGACCATTACAGCCACGTAGGAGCTAGGGAAAATAAACTAGGGAATAACAGCTAGGGAACTGGGTTTAAATGAGAGAGTTTAATTTGATCTGGGTATTTCAGGGTAGGCCTGAGGGTAGAGAGGACATCCAAATTGAGTTTTATTTGCTTATAAGCTTTGAAAATCTGGGAAATCGTGGTAGGTGTTAGAGGTAAATCTGGAAAAGACCAAGACATAGAAATGACAAGAAAAATGAGAAAAAAACAGTTAGTTCTTATTTTTTTCTCTATAGTCTAAAAAAAATCAGTAATATAGGATTTTTAATATTATCTTACATATTTATAATAATATATTATTATTTATTATATATTATTTTAATTTTATACTATTACTATAGTACAATGTTTTATAGTATATATACCATTTATATTATACTATTATATAATAGATTTATATTCATTTGGTATAAGCTGTGCTAAAAGCATTGGCTCTATTTTCAGGACTCAAGGAAAAGGAAACAGTAGGTTTAAAATTGTTAGGTTATCTTTTGTGTTCTCCTTTCTCTCTGCCTTTGGTTTCCATGGAGACCTTTCCAGAGAGGACACAGTGAGTCAGCAACAAACCAAAGCTAGTTCACTGAGCCCTGTGAAATGAAGTGTAAGCTTTAAGGTCAGTGAAAATGTTGCTAGCGAAATAACATACTGGTCAGGTAATTTTCAAAGTCCATTAAATGTAATTAGGCCTGTTATCTTCCTCTATTAATTCCACTCCTAGCCATTATATTTCCAGGCCCTTGATTCACACCCAGATATATGTGGTGATATAACTGATGCCACTGTAGTTCCCCTTGGGAAGCCATGGTTTAAAGTGTATCAAACATATATAGAGGATAGTGGGTAAACTACTGTTCATATGCCACAAACTTAGATGTGCAAACATAACTTTGTTTCAAAACTGAGTTTATTTTTCTCTTGAGTTTTAATTTCTGTCAAATGATAAGAAAAAATAAGCTAGTTATTTTTAAGTAAACTCAATCAATTTTGAGTATTCTGTCATCATTCTTCATCTTCTGAGGGTTAATTCTAAGCTCTGAGACTTATCTAATACTACAGCATTGGCGGGGAGGAATGCCCATTTCTGTACTTTGATACACCTTCCTTTGCCCTCCTCTGATATGTACAATGCTTTGTGATAGCATTTGGTCACATAGATCTATCTTAATGTCTTCTGGGATTAACCTATTCCTGCTGTGGTCTCCACATTAATATCCAACACCATTCTTCTTTGGAGAATCAAATCATCATAACCTGGAGACCACTTTGGATTGATAGTTTTTCTTCAAAATTTAATTGTATTTTCTTATAAATTTAATTATTTATCCAGTAAAAATAATATATCAATAAATCTAAAAAGTCATATTTAAAAGAAGTACGATTGCAACAATGGTAAGGACGACTAAAACAACAGCCAAATATACCTTGAATTATAGAATCAAGTTGACTAATAAAACATAAGACTTAAAATGTAAATACTTTATTACTTAATTCAATATCAATTATGTGGTTTCAGAAAAACAACATAATATGGTGCATAAAATTTATGCTATTTATTAGAATTTTATTTTTCTATAGTTGATTTTTTGTATGAGTTCATTTTTGCTTTATTACTACAGAAAGGTTGTAAGCAAGAGTTTATGTCTTGCTTTATGTTTAAAATAACATAACATATAAGAGTTATAAGTCAACAAGAATATTTTCATGTATAAGTGAACATGAATATTTTCTCCCTTTTCTATGTAACTCAAATTTAAATACCAGTAGTCTAATGAATCAAAAACAGATATCCACAAAACAAACTTGTACACAAACTTTCATAGCAACATTATTAATAGCCAAAGAGTGGAATAAACGCATATGTCCATAAACTAATGAATGATAAAATGTGGTATATCCATGCAGTGGAATATTAGTCAATCGCAAAAGAGAATGAAGAATTGATAGATACTACAAAATGAATGAATCTTAAAAACATTATGCTAGTTGAAAGAAACCAGATAAAAAAGGCCATATATTATCCAATTCTATGTATAGGAACTATCCAGAAAAAAACAAATATTAAACAGTGCCCATCGATACATGAGTAGATTAATAAAATGTGGTATATGTATACCATGGAGTTCTATTCAGCCACAAAAAACAATAATGATCTAACACCTCTTGTATTATCCTGGATAGAGCTAAAACCCATTCTACTAAGTGAAGTATCACAAGAGTGGAAAAACAAGCACCACGTATACTCTTTATCAAATTGGTTTTAACTCATCAACACTTAAATGCACACATAGGAATAACATTTATTGAGTGTCGGGAAGATGGGAGTGGAGAGGAAGGGATGGGTATATTCACACCTAATGGGTGCGGTGTGCCCCGTCTGGCAGATGGACATGCTTGAAGCTCTGACTCAGGTGGGGCAAAGGCAATATATGCAACCTCAACATTTGTATCACTGTAATATGCTGAAATAAAATTTTAAAAAGATAGACTGTAGATTAGTGAATGCCTAGGGCTAAGGGTAGGAACAGGAAGTAAATGGGCATGGAGGATCCTTTCAAAGTGACACAAATGTTCTGAAATTGGATTATGGTATTGTTGCAAAACTCTGTAAATTTACAAAAGTCATTGAATTCTATACCTTAAAAGTATTTGGTATGTGAATTATATTTCAATAAACTTGTTATTAAAAATACCAATAGTTTATATCTCTTGAAGACATTATATCATTTTAATAATATTTATTGTTAAATCATAATAATTAAAATAGCATAAATTCTTCACATTTGCAGAGAATTGCATTTCAAGAAAAGCTTACACACAAAATATCTCATTTAAAACTCATAAAACATATGTGAGAAGTATTACCACCTCAATTCTATAGGCAAAGAAATTTGATAATCCTCAGACAGTTTAAGTAACTTGTATAGTCTCATACATCAATAATTACATGGTCAGGATTTAAACCTTGATATTATGATTCAAAATCCTATGCTCTAGCTCTCGTGTAGCAATCTTGATTGGGGAGTAATCAATCATTGAGAATTTTGGAAAAGGGTCAGAAATGTAAAATTAAAGAACACTATCTCTTTGCTTTTCAGGTAAAATTGATCCAGTTGAGATACAGTGAATATTCTTCAAAATGTCTGGTAGATCTTCCAGAATGATCCTGAGCAAAAGTTTCATCATCTTGTGTGCATGAACCAGTTGATTATATCCCAGTTTAACAAAAAATATATTAGTTTATCCAAACTAATGAGTGAGAAAATGATGTAATCTCAAAGCCTGTGGGACTCAAGACAGCCTTTAGGGAATCAGGTCCCTTAGTCATACTAGCTCTGTTTAAACCTTTGATACACACACTTTGGAGAGGCATTGGAGCCTACAGAAGCGACCAGAAGATCAATGGGCTCTTCTTTGGAAATTTATTTACATAGATCATGACTGGCTCAAGGATAGAGACATAGAAAAATCACAATTCTAAAGGTGCCAAGACCAAGCCAGAGTGTAGACACCTCTTTTTAGAAGGTGACCCATAAAATCATCTGTAAGTGGTGCCAGAAGAATAGAAAAGAATAAGCCTGCATTTGACTTGGACCAGAACATGCTATACAGGAAAGATGTAAGCCTATTCTTTTATTACATACTTTGTGCACTCACGTGCTCTCTCTTCCCATTTTATATTTTTCCTCCCTCTCTCTCTTCTCTGCTCTTACTGCATCTCTTTCTTACTCTTTTTTTTCACCGTTTGTTCTAAGTGAGCTAGTACAAAATTTTCATGGTTTCCTTATAGAAAATGAACAAAATTATTTTTAACCTTAGCTTTAATCTGCTCAATAATAGATATAATGTATCATTTTTCTAGTTTAGTCTGTTCAGTAGTAGTTCTTCAACAGTTTGATGGTTGTGGATCCTTTAAAGAATGCAAGAATACTATTGGATATTTCCCCAGAGATGTGTGTTTGTTGTTTGTGTCACTCTATAAAATGTTGAATATAATGTCAAGGGATTAGGTAGAACTGATTCACAATCACTACATCATGCCTTCAGCCTAAATTCTTATCCTGGGTCTATGAATTTGAAAAACTTCTCTCTTGACTTCTATGTCTTTAATATTTGAGAAATAAAATGAGATAGGGTTTTTTCGGGGTTTTTTTTTTTTTTTTTTTTTTTTTTTACTTTCATCTAGGTTTGATCACATAAGATTTGTTCTACATTAGTACCAATATATGATTTCTCCCTGTCCCTCTTTTATTTCATGACGACAAAGGTACATCTTCAGTTGAGAAACTGTGCCATAGGATTACACATTGGAACCTTAATCTGGGCTCCTGGACTGCTAAATATCCCCTAGCATAATTATTCTTATAAATCTTGGTACTCGCTGAAAACAATAGAGGCACCATCCTAACACACTTAAATTTTTCTTGTCCCTGGAGGGCCATTCAAATAACTAACATTGGTCACTGTGTCATTTTCTGGAATTAACTTCAATATCATCATACATGAATTAAACACTCATCTGGATAGCCTTCTCTATATCCAGTTGAGTGTTTTTGACTCATCCTATGAAATTTCATTCAAAAAACTGTGAAGCTTGTTTATCTCCAGCATGCAGGGGATAGTTCAAATCTGGAGTAAGGTTCTAAAACACTCAGAAAAAGAAAAACATATTCTAAAATGGAGCTTCCTTACTCCAAGACCTCACAAGATTTTTATTTTTATTTGGCTCCAGAAATTACACTCTGATAACCTTGGGCAAATTACTTAACCTTCTACGGCTCAGTTTATTCTTCTAAAAATTGAGAATATTAATAGTATCCACTGCTGATGGTTTTTAAGAGAATTAAACTAATTTATATAAAAGACTTAGATGGTGTCTTTCTAGCTCACAGTGAATGCAAAATAAATACTAGCTCTCATTATTTATTTATTTAAATGTACTGATTTAACTATATCTGAGCCACAGAATAATATGAGGACTGGTGAGTGGAAGTAGTGAAGGGGTATTCAGATTTCCTCACACTTCTCAAGCGCTCTCAGCTCTTCTCTCATGTTCTTTCTTCAGCACTGTTCTTCTTCTTCATATACTTAAGAAGTAATCTGATTTGCTTCCATGTTTTTAGGTACATGTGTAGCCCTAAGTCTTCTGTTTAGTTCAGAGTCACATATCCAACTGCCTTTTGGACATCACCAATCAGGTGGACTATCGACTTCTCAAAATCAATGAGTACAAAAGTAATCTCATTATTTATCTTAAAAAATAGATATTAGTTCTATAATTCACTTGATTCCATATATCATTTAATAGCACAACCACCAACCTACTTTTTCCCATTATTTACTAAGACAGCAATTCTACTTCATAAGTATATGTGAATTTCTCATTTCTTCTTCTTTTGCCTGGAGGATTGCTTTATATTCTTAGCCTGTCTCCCCAGCTGTAGAATATTCACCCTGTAAAGCATACTGGATACTACCGTCTAAGTTATCTATCTCAAATATGAAGCTTACCATTTTGCATCCCTAAAGCCAACAATTTTATTTCTTCACATAGGACCTGTCACAGTATAGACCTTGGATACTCTCCTCTTTTCTGAAGACATCCCTCAAAACTTCAACAGGATGTATTATTTCATCTTATTTATTTAATTATTTTAATTTTATTATTCCTTCAGTCTTTGTGTTTCTTTAAAGAAGAGTCTGTGAATGATTAATTTTGGTGTCTCAGCATCTCATGTGGTTTATGACCATAGACTATGATAAACATATATTTATTGAATAAAGAGAATAATTCGGCATATAGTTATGCATTTTTTTCTGTTTAATGTCTAAACTTTTTAAAATTTTGCTTCATTTGATGTTATAATTCCTCGTCTCTAATTTAGTAGTCTCTTTCTTTATCATGAACTCTTCAACCTATAGAATTAATAGAATGTATTGTACTTATCCAGAATTTCAGGAAAAAATAAATCAAAATGCATCATCAAAAAAGGCATGGTCTAAATTATCTCTCATGGTCTATTTTACCATAAAAAATTTGGGATTGTTATTACTCACTGATGCAATGAAGAGGAAAAACTACAAGGGTGTAGGGATGATGGATTTAACCAAAGTCATAATCTGATTTCCTGATTTTTACATATATTAGGCTCAATTTTGCACTTGAGCTTTGTTTACCCTTGATATTTGAGAAAAACAGTTTAGGGTGTTAAGTCCAAATCAGTTTGTGTGGTAGCTTCATGAGCAGAAAATGTTCTAATATAGGTGGGTCATGGAATTTGTTCTTTCTTAATCCCTTTTGAATAGAAAAACTCTCTAGAATCTTATGAAATATTCTGTCTTTTAAGTGATTTAATTTATCCACGGGATCTGAAAAACATTTTTGTAAGTACATTTGTACATGGCTAAATAAAATCCCACTCCCAAATTTAGCTGAATTGACATGATCAATGAAGATTATCTGGTTCTCTTCCCTATTCAGATAAGATAAAGTATGTATAATATCCCTAACTCTTTTAGTAAAGAAGAATTTATTACCTTTTCAAACATATTTCTACCAATTTCTTTGAAGGAAAAATATTAATGCTTCTGTGTGGGCAAGGACTTAAAAGTAAACATTGAGAGAGCTCATGAAGAACACTATGCTGAAAAAAATACAGTCCATATTGGATGATGGAGTGAAAATCTGCAAAGATGTTTTGATAGGCTTGGGTGGTGGATGAATATCAAAACATTGAAATGGTGGTGATGTTCACTAGGGATTTGGGGGGTGGAGGGTCGACCCACATTTGAGGGATGAGGTGAGCACTGTGGAGGGGAGAGGAATGCTTGAAATGTAGTTGGGGGAGGGAATTAGGGGGTCTCAAAAAGGGGAAGGAAGTCCCCTAAAATTGAGTTATGTGAATAGCTGTACAACTTGGTCAATTTACTAATAATCATTGAATTGTACACTTAAAATGGAGTAAAGACATGATATGTAAAAATAAATAAATAAAAGAACAGTAGAATTTAAGAATACAGACGTGCAAATTTCATCCCGAGTTGGAATAAAAATGGATACTAAGAATATACTTTAAAGATATATATGCAGTCTAGAACTCAAGAGATCAAGAAAAATAAGATTTCAAAATCAGGGTTGTATTAAAATGATCAGTAAACAATAGAAGTCAGCAATAGCAAGACAAATATGAAAGAACAAACATAAAAAGATAGTGATTCTCCTCACCTTTTAAAAATAAACACCATTTCTTTCTTTCAAGAGAGAGATTAAATATTTTTAAAGCCATAACTAATATTCACATTTTTTAATTTGTGAAGATTTTTTAATATAAACAGTTATTCATAGGAACTTCATAGTCAAATTATAGCACTGACTGATTTATAACATTGTCTTACTTGTATAGGTAAGTTTTCAAAATAAATTCAGAGGCAAAAATCAACAGCATTGAGAGAGGGAATTTGAAAACAGATTCTGTGATGCAAGACTAATGAGAAAAATATTGTGTTTCTCTCATACTGGGACAGAGCTGCTTAGTGGGGTCATATAAATGTAAAGAATTTGGCAAACCAAACAAATATATTTTTTACTTAAAATTATACACTTTATTATTATCAGGAAATTAGTATAGTTGACTGTAGATTGTATACAATGGCTTTTGATAAGGTCATATGTTTCTGAGAAGATACATTATTTACCCTAAATGATTTTGATTTATCTCATTATGTAAGGAAATAGTCAATTAAAAACTGCTATATTATTTTTTAATTAGCATCTTTTGATTCTTAGATTTTGAGCCAGGTCTTGGACAACAAATCATGTGACTTTGATCAAAATCTTTGG
>CAUYRT010053219.1:0-22644 GCA_963574885.1 Lepilemur ruficaudatus
CATTCCATTACTTATTAACTATTCTACTTATTCAAGCCTATAGTATGGAACACTTATTGCACTCCAGATGGAAGAGCTATGCCCAGGGGCAGTTGCTACGTCACTAAGGACCCCAGTGTTCTGGGCAGCAAGCACATCCCCGAGGGCTCCCGTTTTCAGGACAGCTCCCCACACTGAAGGACTGGCCAGCACCCTCTGGGGGCACCTGGGGCAGTGTCTCCTCAGGTCCAACTCCCGCTGCCCAGAGGACAGCCCTGGCTCAGCTCCTTAGCCCAGCACAACCAGGAGGCTGTGGGCCAGGGGGCAGGCAGCTCTGTGCGACTCTTCTCTTCTCTGTCACTCACTGCTATGACCCTGGAGTGACCCAGGAGTCACATTCAGCAGGGGCCCAGGAGCTAGAAGATGGACCTCCCTCTTATTTTTGTATAAGAAAAGAACAATTTACTTACTACTATTCTACTATTAAAGAGTCAGCAACAATGGTGATCTTTTCCATTTGCTTCAAAGTGGTTTACGGCTGCCGAAAATAGCACATGCCTGAAGGAGGTCTGGGCCGTAAGAAGTAGCAGGTGCAGGAAAAGAGGTATGTGAACCCTAGGTCCCACCTTGCCGTGTGCCGTATGTTGCTGGCAAGGAAACTGGACTCTGGGAGCCTCTTTTGGGTCTGTACTGTGGCCCTACTGGGAGCTCCAACAATGAGATGACGTATGTAGAGGGCCAGCCTAGTGCCTCAATAGAATTAGCCTTCCTTCGCACCCTGCTTCCCTCAGCAGGGAAAGAATTGCGAGTGAATGGTAAGAATTAGAAAGCAAAGTCAGTACTCCTAATCCAGAGATCAACACTTTCAAAGAATACTGCCACAGGGCTGGCCTCCAGAATTCCCAGTGACTTTGGTGAGAAATGATCATAACAGCTAGCCCTGTGACTTTTGTACGTGATCTAACTTAGTGTTCCCAGCAACCTCTGAGGTGGGTATACTGCTCATGTGTATAACTGGGGAGACCAGACTCAAGGGACAAAGGGCTTGCCCAGCCAATGCATTTGGAGGCCGAGCTGACAGCAGCACCCACACTGACCGTTTGGCCACACTACGGGACCCTTTGAGCCTCCGTGTGCACGCAGCCAATGCTACAACTTTCCCCGCCTACTCTGAAAACTACTAAAAAACGTAGCCCAGTTCCTCTGTTTGTTTGATGAGGAAACAGAAACCCCGAAGGGCACACAGCTGTGACTCCAATCCAGTTAGAAAACCTGGAATCAGCCGGTTCATCAGGAAAGTCATGATGCTTCTACCCCTTCTGAGCTTCAAGCTCCTAACTTTCTAAGTGGCTTTATTTTTCTTTATAACAGTGGTGGCTCCCTACCTTTGTGTTTGTTTGTATTCCTCCCACGCTAGAAGGTAAGCTCCCCAAGGGCAGGGACCTGGGCTGTTTGGGCTGTTGGCTGCCTTCCTGTTACCCAGAGCTTCTGGCACCTCTCTATGGATAGACACCAGAAAGGATTTGTGGGACGAATGGATTTTAAAGTTCCTACGTCTAACTACCTGTAAGTCATGAGGGTTAATAATCATGGATCGTTTCTTTTAGGTAAGGAATTTCTATCTCGACAGGAACTTTGCTACGGGACTTTAATTCGGAGGACTAAACCCGATGAGGAAAGCCTTGTGGCAGGGTGTTTGCAGAGAGCTAGTAGAAAAATCTGCGCCTCCCCTTAGATCAGCCTTCTGGGCAGCACCTGTGAGTCGTAAGTGGCGGACTCAGTCTGAATCCACGATGCCATTCAGTGGATTCCAACGGTGGCAATTTCAAGGAGGGGAGAGAAACCACCCTGAAGGACCACTTGTCATGACTCTGGAAAATAGCTCAGCATCAGTGGCGTTTAGTGCTTCGCCGTCAGGCCGAATTTGTCCCCTGTGCAAACTTCTGAAGGGCCGTCATTTTTCTACACTGTTTCCTTTTCTTTTTGGAAAATGGGTTTCCAGTAGCAACTTGACTATTTATACATCAGGAAGTCGGGCTGTTTGGGAATGGGGGGAGGGCTGTACCACCTTAAAAAGCAGAGGGTTAATCAACTACGACGAAATTCGGTAGAATCGATGCAACTAATCGCCTGCCTGTATACATTTTTAACTGCTCTCTTTATGAGTGAGAGCACGTAGTCCAAATCATGGTTAAAATCCTGGGCAAAAGAAAAATCCCCCAATTTAAGCCTAATAATTAGGACCAAGGGGTTTGGTCAGGACTTCCTTGAAGTTCCCTTGGCTCAATTCAGGCATTAAGAAAAGGTGTGTGTGTGTGTTTCCTTGCTGCCTGACGGTGCGGAAGAAACTGTGACTAGGAATCCTATGCTTGCTTATTGGTTTTCGGCACCGCTCTTTCCCCCACCTTATTCTCCTCTTAGTGTTTCCTCCCAAACCACATCTTTTCCAGTTCTTTTCCTCTGCTTCCTCAACCCTGGAGGATTCAAAAGACAGCGACTCCGCCTTCTTATGAATATGCAGCAGCAAGGGGCTTGGAGAAAGCTGGAGAGAAAAACCCTGCAAGAAATTCAACCTGGGTCTGCCCGCCCCGGACCCCGCCCGGCGGCTCCCGCCGCCCGCCACGTCCATTAAAGAGCAACAAACAATAGCGCAGCCCCAGGACCTGCGAGCTGCGCCCGCCCCCGAGGAGGAGCCCGTGGCTCTGCTCATCGCCCCGGGGAAATGTGGCCTCTGAACAGCCCCCCAGAGGCAATGTGAGCCCTGGCTGGGAAGGTGACCGTCAGACGGAGTAAGCATCGTCTCCGGACCGGGTGGCCAGAAGGTCCCCGCCTTTGTGGTGCAAATGAGGAGCGCGCAGGACACTCCGGGCGGCGCGCGCCCAGGACGAAGTTTCCCATCTGCTTCTCCGTAACTTTCCTCCCGCTTCGAGCTTGGCGCGGGATGGTTGGACCCCTCCGAAGACCCCCTTGTTGACTTGGGAGGTATGCCGAGAAAGGTAAGTGGTTTCTTTGGGGATCGTCACCCCTCCCGCACTTTTGGGGAAGGCACAACCAAGCAGTATTTGGCCGAAATTCTGTATCCATGGAATTTTTTTTTTTTTTTGAAACGAGGGTGAGGGGATGAGGCTCCGCGGTTCTGGGTAAGAGAAGGGACAGCGCAGTCGGTGCGGCGGAGGTTTGAAAAGTTGCTGCGGCCCCAGCAGGTGCAAGGGCTGCAGGGCAGGGCTGCAACCCGGCTGGGCGGCCGCGTTGCCATAGCAGCGGGGGCGGGGCCCAGCCGCGGCGTGCCCAGGTTGCCGGGCGACGGAGGGGCGCGGGGGCGGGGGAGAGGGAGGGGCATCCCCACGAGCTGCTTGTCCCAGCCTCAGCCTGCGGGGCGATGTTTCCCTCTGCGCTTGTCCCTCTCCTTGTTAACTCACGGTCTGTTGGCAGCCACTTGTCCCCCGGTTTGGGAGTCAGGCCTTTGGGCCATCACCTTAGCCCACCTCTGCTTTGGAAAGTATTTGAATTGTGGTCTGACGGAAGACATGAACAAGTTAGAAACTATTATTATGGTACTTTTAGTTTCAAAAGGGAGAGGGGGAAGATAATCTGTTTCCTCATTTTCAAGGTGGCGTCTCCAGACGGGAATTCCCTAATTATTAGCCTTTAAAAAAAAAAAAGTACAAAGCCAGGTTTGGAGCCACAACCAATTGGCCTTCAGCCTTTCAAACATATTAACCAAAAAGTTTGCAAAAGAAAAGCTCTCACAGCAGGTAGCAGGCACAGGATCAACAATTCAGACTGTTTTGTTGGATTTTAAGTTTTAGAAAGATGTAACTTTCACAAAAGTGCTGGAGGCAATCACCTTCATTTTATCTCACTGGATATTTTCTTACATGCAAATGTGCCAGATAATTTTGGCTGATTATCTCAAAGGTTATTTGCTGTAGCCATACAGTACAGGAGGAAAAATGGCAAGGGGTTGGAATGGTTCCTTCCAGAGCAGTTTTTTTGCAGCCATAGTTAGTGCTTCCCCTCAGCCCCCTTTTTCTTTTTATCCTCCTATAGGTAAAGGTACCTTTCAGTGTGTTTGTTTCTCCAGAGTTTAATTGTTTTCCAAAGACACTGTTAACCAGTTCTTGAGATGAATTCCCTCACAGTAGTTTATTTCTCCCTCTGCTTCTATTTTTGAAATTATCTATGTTGTTCATTCACTCCTATAGTCATCCAACATTTATTGAGGCACTAGTATGTGCTGTGTACGGTGCTAAACTAGGGAGAAGAGGATTAAGAGTTGAGATGTTGAATTAGAAAAATTCACAGTTTAAGGAGAAATGCTAGGAAGTGGTTATATCCACCGTGATACATTCTCATCTGGAGATGCTACCAGGACGGCCCCACTACTGACCTGGAGAGGTGCACTGATTGCAGCTGAGCTTTGTGCCACGTCCATGTTGTTGCCTGTGCCCTGTCAAGGCAGGTGTTATCGCAGGCATTTACTATAAATCTGAGGAGCCGGATACTCAGGGAAGTATGATAATTTGCCTCAGGTCTTACAGCCAGTCAAGATCCAAATGTCACTGCTGTGACATGTGCTTCTGAAGCATTAGACCCTTTGCTTCTTATGTCCTCACTACCCAAATGCCCATATTTTGATAATTCTTAATGGTGAGTGCAAATTTCTAAAAATAATAATCGTAATAATGCAGTTCTCTTTTTGGTCGAGATGTTTCTAAAGTCACATGTTTCTTAACTCAGATATCCATTGCATTTCTCAAGAATATTATGTTTTTCTACTAGAATGTCACCAGTGTCAATAATTTTTTTCAGGGGTTCCTGAGAAGTTAATGAGAAAATAAAAATTTGGTCGTTTAAATCATTATTTAAAAACATTTAGAGGTACTTATGTTTTAAAGTATTCTATTTATAAATTGCTACAGCATTGGATTTATTTAAAGCAAAATGTACTACTTAGTTATCGCTCAAGTTTTTATTAACTTTATCTTTAGTCAGATTTGTTAGCTGCCACTTGCAGTGGCTTTAGAGAGGTGACAGTGCAAATAGTTACCTGGAAAGTTGTCCTAGAAAGTTCAGGTATGGACCTGGCTTGACCTGCGCTGGGCTACGTATACCCCATCACAGCCCTGAAAACCTCTTTGAACTAATTTAATAAGTGCTTTTTGGGAGGCTGGGTCTCTCGGAACTGGGGGCGCTGGGTGCAAGATGCCTTTTGTCCCTCTCATTTTGCCAAGGCTTCACTTCTGTCTGGGAAGACGGTGAAGTTATGAAGCTTTTAAAAAAGATAAGTAAGGAAAGCAGCAGGGCAGATGAAAGGAAGAGTTGGAAAGATGCTCAGTGGAGCAAAAGAAAGTGAGTGTCCAGAAGAGTGAAGTGATGCTGATAAAAAAAAAAAGGAGCCGATGTTCAAAAATAGGAGTGAGCGGACAGGGGACAGTGTCTCCGTGTGCTCGGGCTGCCGGACAAAATGACGCGGCTGGAGGCTTAAACAACAGACATTTCTGTCTCAGTTCTGGGGGATGCAAGGCCCAGATCAAGGAGCCGGCAGGGTTGATTTCTCCTGAGGCCTCCGACATGGTCCTCGTCTGTCGGTGTCGTCTGTGTCCTCATCTTCTCTTCTTGTAAGGATGCCAGTTGTATGGGATTAGACCTCACCCTAATAACCCCATTTTATCTTAATTACTTCTTTGGGGGCCCCATCTCTCAACACAGTTGCATTCTGAGGTGCTGGGAGGGTAGAACTTCGACCTATGAATTTTGGTCCCACAACAGAGAATAAGGAAGGTGATGCTGGTCTATGACTTTGAAGAAAAGACCTATTTGCTTGTTTCAACTGCTTTATTTTCTCATTAGTAGTCTCTTCTAGCAGAAATAAATGGTTGAGCAAATTGTGGCCATTTTTTACATTGGTATATTCTACTGGGTAATTTTTAAGAATCCAGAACTGAGTTCTATATTTAGCATGCTTCGTACTTTGTTTTCACTCTCACCTCTGCAGGGCTAGCTTCAGACCTTGTCAAGTTTTGACAGGGGCAGATGAAGCTGATGGCAACCCCATTTCCAGCTAGGGCTGACCTGTCTCTGCCTTTTCTTGAGCTCTGCAGTGATCTGAGTCAGATTCACTGCCTGTGCAGCATTATAAGTCTGATAAAAATGAAATTGCAAGGCCATGTGGGCAGCAAAGCATAGATTTTACGAGCATCATAGCCATGAAGATAAGTTAGGGCTACCTTCTACCTGGACAGCATTATCCATGATTATTTCTAACAAGATATGTTTGGCACAGTGTTTCAGACTGTTTGTGAAAGGTAGCCAGAAGAATTTGAAGGTTTTCTCTGAGGCATTGAGCAACTAACAAGGTTATAATTGGAATGTGTTGCAAGGATTCAAATTGTTAAAATATGTGCTCATAAAATAATAGGGTCTAGAGACACGCCTACAAGCCTTCTTGGCCGATGCCTGGCCCTTGGCTGGACTGCACAAAACCCGCTTTGTAAAGGTGGGAGTCAACACTAAGTTTCAATATGGCCAAAGAAGGAAGGTTCCAGAGTCTTCTGCAATTAAAATTTCAGTATTTACTGATCATCAGAATCTCAAAGGACTCGTGTTTGCCTCCTTAATTTCCTTCATTACTCCATATTCTGCCTTCAAAAAGGATGAGTGTAGTTGTCTACTTTTCTTTAATATCTTGTCATTTGCTAGAAGGGTTTTAATAGGTTCCTTCTTGGCCCTGTAAGTTGAATAGGAGCTCTGCTCGTTGTTCTAGGAATGTGTTTCTATTAGGGTTCCACGAAACCTGGCTGTCACCGTCTTGCGTGGCGGAGCTGTAGTCTGCGTCTTCCTTGTGTCTCCCCGGTTGTTCCCCTGTGGGGACCATCCCCTTTACTTCCAAGTGTGAGGCCTCACTCTATATTCTGAAATACCCTCCTGAAGAATGTGGGTCCAATGTACTTGGTGGAGCTTTTCCAAGGAATACCAAGAGCTTCTGAAATGTACTGTTTGGACACAATCCAAATCCTCCCTCGGTAGGTGGTTTCAGAAACAGGTTCTTGTGAGGAGTAGTTATTGCTATCCCCGCCAAAAAAGAATGCCTATTTCTCAGAGCCACACATACTTAATTAGCGTGGGGATCGGTGCCAGCACCTGGAGTTTGAAAAGTCAGCTTCGAAAGTTAATGCAAGCCCCCAAGGGCAGGCGATATATTTCTCCTGATTTGAGCCAGACATTTGCTAACTGGTCAGTCATGAAAATCACCTGGTGCGGATTCGGCAGGTGAGCTGGTTTGCACAGCTGCTGCCTCTGTAGCACCATTTAATTAAATGCTCGCCTCACACACGGTCCCCTCAAATTAAGGAACAGAAGAACCAAATACAAATGTGTAAAGAGTGAGGGAAAACGATCGTTCCCATCTGTTAATGACCTCCTCAGATTCTGGCGTAGTGAAATACCTTCCTCCGCCCCTGCTCCTGAGGAAGGCAGTGACACTGAGCTTGGGGGTTCCGAGGCGCTCACCAGTACTTATCACTCACTCACGGTAAACTCAGGGCTCATAGGGGAGGAGATGTGTCATGAACTGTCTCCTTGAGTAGTTTATAATCTAGTTGGTGGTAAACTGGACACGAACACATGAAGTGCAATGAAAGGTTGTGTCATACGCATGGGCTACCCAGGAACACCTCGGGCTCCTTCCCCTTCTCCCCTGCAAGCTTGCCTCACCCCAGGACCACCCCCATCCAGCCCCTTCCTGCCTTCCAACTCAGTCTGCCTCCAGTCCGGCGAGGACGGCTCAGGGAATCCTAACTCCGGATGTGTTTACACCAAGGTGAATCTGGCCGTGGGATGTCAAGCCTTTATCTTCCCGGAGGAAGTTCATGAGGGTCTGGAGGATATAAAAAAGGGGCTGGGCTGAAGGCGAGGAAGGGAGAGCCATTCTTCCTCTTTCTTCGTGGTTGACAGCAGTCTTAGGTGGATGGAAAGCCACAGAAAGACTGCCTGAGTGTTCCTTTTGAGGACAGAAGCATACACAGGCAATGTAAGAACATAAGACGGCGTCGAGGGCAACAGCAGGCAGAGAGGAGAAAGACACTGGACCCAACCCTGAGATGGGGACTCAGGGGAGGGCAACGCAAGCGGTCTGTCCCCTGAGGCTGAGGGGGGAAAAGACAGGCAGTGACCAGGAAGCCAGCCCTGGGGTGCAGAGGCGTCCCCTGGGATTAGCCCTGCGCTCCCCCCTCCTCACCCACGGAGCTCCCCGATTTATGAGCTGGAGGGGTCCCCCAAAAAAGCAAAGCTGTCTCTCATTCCATCATCCCCGGCATTTCAAGATGGGAAGATAAATTCAGTTCTGGGGTGTTAGGTTTGTGCGTGATTTTAGCACACCGCTGTTTCATGCGCATACATTACGTATTTGGGGCTGGCGCGGGGACCTGGTCATCGCATATCCTGTTTCCAAGGAAAATATATGCCGAATTCCAAACAAGCAAAATGTGTTTCTGTTGCACGAAGCCTGTGTAACACGAAGATTTTATCTGGGTGGCCGAGGCACAGAGCAGAGAGGCCAGAGAAGCGTCAGGGGACCTGGGTGCAGGTCTTGCGACCAATGCTTGGTGGGCCGGATTCCCAGAGATTTAGGTGTGTTGCCTGCAGGAGGAGGGTTTTGATTAATTTCTAAGGTGCCTTCTGCTCTTTCTAAAAACCAGCTGAAATGGGACATGTCTTCTTCTAAGAATCCCAAATGCTTCTCAAGTATCAACCCCCTCGCCTTTTACCCACGAGTCTTCCAGTGTCCCTGCGAGGCTGCGAGGGTCATCTTAGCTCCCCGTTTTCATACACGAGGCTGGGAAGGTCTCTCTGGGAAAATTTTAGAGGCTAAGACTTCTCAGCTTTACTTATTTTATGCTTTATGGCCCGTGCCTTTGTGAAATAGAGTTGTTTGCACATTCCCTTGGCTTTGATGTCTCAGCTGTGAGATCTTCTCAGCCCTGAGAAAGCACTGGGGCCATGCAGCACGCAGATTGGCACAGGAAGGTCCCCGTCGCTTACGGCAGCTTTTGCTGACGTTGTCTTCTGTCTCCAGGAGACTATCTCAGGGTGCCCCTCGACCCGCATGCCTGCAGTTTCCTTGGACTGGAAACATGGAGGATCTCCTTGTGCCGTGAGTTACCACACATACAAAGTATAGCACGGTTATCCACCATTTTACACTACATAGGATATTTCGAAAAGTTTTGGATTTTGGTATTTTGGATTTATGTTTTAAATGAACTAGGGGATCAAACTATTTAATACACAAAAACTACACTGAACCTGTTAGTAAAATGGAACATTCATTTACAACGAAAGTAGATCTCTTAGTTTATGGAATGTATAATCTTGGTATCTTATTTATCAGGCTTCCTTTTAGTGGTCGTGTCTCTATTTAGATAGTAAATACGATGTTTTAGAAAATATTTTTGTAATCTGCTGATTAGAATATGTCTGTGACCTGGAAATGAAGAGTCACACTACTTGAAAGACGATTCATCTTTTTTTAGTGGGATGAAAGATACCCGGAATAATGTGAAAATCGGCAGTTCCTCTGATTGTGGAAATAATATTCTTTGGAGAAAATTTAGGCACTTTTAAATATTATGTTCATTACTGTTAGCTCTGGGAATCTGCCCAAACTAATCATTTTCCCAATGGTGTTTGCAATCAGCCAACTTAGGCAGTCAGCCATTAAATCAGGCATCCTTTTTTTCTCTAAAAGACCTGATTTGACCAGTAAGAATTTGGTTATGCAATTATACGTTGACCATCCAGGTTAATGCCCTGGATTTGGAACGTTTGGTATCTCACCATTTGTAAGTGTGCGGTTCAGTGGCATTAAGTGTGTTCACACGGCTGTGTACCCATCACCACCATCCACCTCCAGGACTCTTTTCATCTTGCAAAACTGGAATCCCATATCCATCAAATCACTCCCTACTCGCTCTCCCCCAGGCCCTGGCAACCACTGTTCTCCTTTCTGTCTCTATGAATTCAACAACCCTAGGTACCTCGTGTAAGTGGATACATGCAGTATTTGTCCCGTTGTGTCTGGCGTATTTCACTTAGGACTATATTTTCATGGTTCGTCTGTGTTGCAGTATCTGTCAGAATTTCATTTCCTTTTCGTGGCTGAATAAAATTCTATTCTATGTATATAACACGTTTTGTTTATCCATTCATCTGTTGATGGACATTTGGTTTGTTTCCACCTTTTTCATTCTTCTAAATGTCTGTGTAGTATCCTCTTCTATGGTTACATATATATATTTTATATATTATATATATAAAATAAACCAGTTTCCTGTTGATGAGCTTTCATTTTTTTCCATGCTTCAGTAAATAACGGTGAACGTAAACCATTACATGCGTGTGCAACTATATTTGTTAGATTTATTAATATGAATTTGCTGACAAGGAATGTTTCAGGCCTATTAAATTTTGGAATGCTGCTAAATTGCCGTCTATGGAGATTGTACCAATTTGCATCTCCTGTAGAGAGAATCTGTTTCCCAAACCCTCACCAACACAGTGTGTTACCGAATTCCTTCATCTTTGCTCATCTCCTGGTGTAAAGAGGTGTCTCAGTAGAGTTTCAATTTATGTTTCTCTTAATTTGAGTGAACTCAGTGTTTCAGGGCCATTGTATCTCTTTTACTGTGACTATCTGTTCATATCCTTTGTTCCTTTCTCAGTCGGGCTGTTGGGGTTTTTTCCTCCCTCTTCTTTATATTGGCTGTTGTTGAAAAATTCGCTTTTGTTTGGCACCCTTAGCACAGGCTGTGGGAGTCTTTTGGAGCCCTGCAGTGAAACAGGAGCTTTGTCTGAGAATAGTAAAACCTGCTTTTCAACACCATTGATCAAATACTGGCTCAGTGACAGTACATTTTATTAAGGGGACAGTCTGATGCTGTAGGAGGCTTTATTGAAGTGGTTGATATTCAGAAGAAAGAATATCTTTGTGAGAACGGTATAAAGATTTCTATTCTCATGACGTGTTTTAATGTTAAGATTTACTCAAGTTATCTCTTAAAAGTTGAATGTCTAAGCTCAAGACAATAAATAACTTGGTATTAACTGAAAAAACAACTGCAAAATAGCATTTTGTTAAATTTCGTTTTGTTAATCCCGTATTGCTAACTACATACTAGAAACCTCAAACTCAGCATGCCTCACCCTGAGCTCATTCCTGTGACCCACAAAGCAGCTCCTCAGTTCCTGCATTTGCTGTCTTGATTTTCCAAGATATCTCTCTACTGTCCTCCACTGTGGTCTGGATGTTTGCATACCCCCAAAATTCGTATATTGAAACCTAACACTCATGATGATGGTCTTAGAAGGTGAGAGCTGTGGGAGGTGATCAGGTCGTGAGAGCAGAGCCCTCATAAGTGCGATTAATGCCCTCCTGGAAGGGGACACAGGGACAAGGCACCGTCTGTGAGCCAGGAAGCGGGAGCTCACCAGGAGTTGACTCTCTTGG
Source organism: Lepilemur ruficaudatus (assembly GCA_963574885.1). Classification (NCBI taxonomy): domain Eukaryota; kingdom Metazoa; phylum Chordata; class Mammalia; order Primates; family Lepilemuridae; genus Lepilemur; species Lepilemur ruficaudatus. The sequence continues at coordinate 11,486 of CAUYRT010053219.1, forward strand.
TCCCTGATCTTAGACTTCCAGACTCCAGAACAGTCAGAACTAAATTTCTGTTGTTTATAAGCCACCCAGTCTGCGGTACTTTGTTACAGCAGCCAGAACAGACTAAGACAGTCGCCAATCGGTTCTGTCCACTAACTGTCCCTCCAGTGTGCCCACCACCCTGTGCCCCGTGAACACCCCTGCATCAGGACCCCCTTCCGCACTCCTCTAGGTTACTGCAGCTGCCCCCAGACTCGTCCCATTCAGTAGTTCTCTGACCTGTCGCCAAGAGTAGTTCATAAAATGCAAACTTCTGGTTATGTGAAATCCCATCTCTGGTTAAAATCCCTTGTTGTCCCTCCCCCCTACATTGCTCTTAGGATAATCTGAAACTCCTTGACATGGTCCCCAGGGCCAGCACACCCTGGCCTGTGAGGAAACGCCTCAGTTTCCTCACTGCCCCCTCATTCCTACACTCTACTCTTCCCATAGTGCTCTTTCAAATCCTTAAACTCAGGGTGCACACCTGTTCTAGGACCTCTGAAACTGCTCTTCCTTCTGGAATATTCTCCCCTGTTCCACTCCCCTCACCCTCTTCACCTGAACAACTCCTACTCCCTCTTCCTCTAGCAAGTCTTGCCCGACACTCCCCACGTCTGGGTTAGTGGCTCCTCCTAGAACCCGCATGTTCCTGGTCTTACATAATCACCCTGTACTGTCCCTGCACGGATGGATACTCCCCGCAGGCTGTGGGTGCCCAGGGCGCAGGACCGGCCTCGTTTCCCATGATCGCCCAGCACCCGACATGGCTGTTGCTCATAAATATCTGTTGGTGCATAGCTGTGGAGAGACGGTTGAAGAAATGAAGGTGAATGTCTTCCAGGAGGGGAACACTGCTATGTGCAAGTGAGTCGTGATAATATCACATACTGAGAGTCCAGGGATGAGACCCTGAGCATCTTTCCTGCAAATTCTGAAACCTGTATGGCAAGAAGGGAAAGCTAAGCTGGCTGCAGTTTTATTGCCTGATGTCCCACCAGCCTCATGAGAAAAACACTGAAGGGAGATAAGCCCTGCTCAAGGTCAAGACCAGGCAGAGTCCCAGGCAGGGCTGGAGCTCCCTGAGGGGGGCAGGGCCACACGGCCAGAACTCCTGGTTGGGGCAGGTGAGGAAGGGATGGCTTTTGAGGGCAGCAGCATCATTCAAATTGCCTGTGAGGGCAGCCTGTCTGGGAACCTCTGCCTCCTTCCTTTCTTTGTAATACATTCCTGTCCTTCTCCTAGAGACACAAGTGTAGTTTGGGGCTGATTCCAGACAAGAAATCCTGTGTTTGCAAAATGCAGTCATCGGTTTGGGACTTAGGGTCTGATCAGTACACAGTACACAGAACAGTAAAAATGACCAAGGCCATATTTTAGCAGATCTGTCTAGAGTAAGCAAGCAAACCTTGAGCTTACGACACTCTCAGATGACTTTCCTGTTTGTTTCTCTTTTCTCGTAGAAGATTCACAGGGATGTTGTAGTCATAAGAAAATTCTCCTCCACTGGGCTTCTCGCTGCAAATTAGCGAGCCCAGCCTCCCAAGGACCAGCTGTTTTGTATTATTACTTCATTCTCTCCCTCCATACGTTGATGAGACTAGTTTCCATAGCACGGCCAAGAAGGAAAAAGAGCAAGGGTTAGAATCTCCAGCATCCTGCGTGCTGCCTGTGTGACCACAGGCCACGTTCTTTGAGAAAACCTGTTCAAGACGTAAATACAGTTCTCAGTCCATAGCATCAAGAGGACAAAATAATCATCCCACAATGAACTTTGCAGAAAATCGGATTTGCGAGGTTTGGGGTGGGTAGGGAGGGTAGGCAGGTGGCTTGGTGGGTTGTTTTTTGTTTTGTTTTTGAGAAGAAAACTCTTCCACGAAGAGCAGCAGTGAATGAGACCCCTACTCAGAATGAGACTTTAGTATAGTAAACATAGGAAGCTCCCTGTGCAGGGAGAAGAAACGATGGTGATGACCAGAGTCATGGCAGTGACCGGCGCTGAGACTCACTGGGTGTTCACGCAGGCCACGCACTCTGCTAAACACTTTACATGGATTCTTTTATTTAACCCTCACAGCATTATGAAGTCAGTAGGATACGTAGCCCCATTTGCAGTGATGACTGAGGCCCAGAACACTCCCTGGCATTCAAGTCCAGGTTTTTGGTTACCTGGAAGTGAAGAGCTGGAGTTCAACCATGCGCTCTCGGCCCCAGCTCATCTGGCTGCATTAGCGTGCAGGAGGTATGAGTCCAGCTCTGTTCTTCAGAGCTGTGTGACCTTGTGTAGCTTCCTTAATCTCTGTGTTTTAGAGCATCAGGCATATAGGGTGGTTGGGAAGGTTAAATAAAATCAGGAGACCATGTATTAGCTAGGGTAACATTGAGCAGTATAATAAACAGAGCCCAACATTTTGGTGGCTTGACACAATAAGTTTACTGCCCGGGTAGCAGCCCAGTGCAGATGCGCCTGGTTGGTGGAGGTGCTGGTGGTGGTGGATGGCTCTGCTCCACAAAGTCCGCAGGGATCCAGGCTAAGGAGGGCTTTGCATCCTCTACGTGTGATCTCCAGAGGCACTTGGGCCTCGCCATCCCATCCACAGACCAGGGAAGAGCGGTGGCAGGGGTGGTCCCAGGTACAGTGAGGCCTAAAGAGAACGTAATTTGGGGGACACTCTTTAAGGAAAGAATACAAAGTGGCCTGTGGCCAGATTGCTACAGCCCCTCCCAGGGGTTTAAAGGGACCCTGTGGGGGAGGGACCCTGCAGCCTAGCTAATTCATTAGCTTCATGGCAAACTTGCCTCTGTAGTTCACGTTCCATTGACTGGACCTTGGGGCCACGGCCACGTGTGGCTACGAGGTGCTGGTCAACGCTGTCTAGACTGCCCAAGTTAGACGACTGCTAGCAGCCACTGCCACATATATGCAAAGTGCTTCTGACAGTGCCTGGCGAGTGGCAAGAGCTAGGAAGTGTCAGCTACTGTTACTCTGTTTGCAGTGCTGTGTGAGAATTTCCACCCGGATGGCTGTGCCCCGACTGCAACTTGTCATTGCCATTTTCACCAGTGTGCTCCAGGCAACGTAGTGTGTGCCTGGGCCCGGGCTAGGGCCCAGGCCCTTGTGCTTTCAGAGAAGAAGGGAAGCATTAGAAAAGACGGAGTTTTAAAAAGTCCATGATCTGAGTTGCCGCACAGGCAGCAATGAGCCTGCTGTCACCAAGAGTCATGAACAGAGTGTCTCCCAAGCTTGGTCCACCATGACAGCTCCGGCTCCTAACCTGGTACTCTGTACCCGCAGAATCACAGCTAATTACCTTGCATAGAAGGACAGAGTGTGGCAGGATCAGTTCAGTTACATTTGCAATTCAAGGCAGCGGTTTTTCACCTGTCTCTTTTACGTGGACCACTATATTTTTATTAACAGTTTTAGCTGATCCACTACTAACTAGTCTGTAACCAACGTCAGTCCTGTTCTTTGCAACAATGTGTTATGCACATTCTCAAACACACTGCCCTTGTCAGCACATTCACCGCAAGAAGGCCTGTCTGCAAATAACGGAGAGCGCACACTTCTCCCGAAGGCTGATGTTGTCTCACGGGTGTCAATGCTCGATACCAGTTTCTGCCAATGACATTCTCAGCCCAGGACCTGATACCATGTGCAGCCGTCCCCTCACACCCCTGCATTATACTCTTGGACCATAAATAAGAATTTACGTAGAAAAGTCCATCTTCTTGCCAGAGGGAGAGACAGCAGCTGGACTTGCTTTTTAAGGGGCTCCCTAGGTGCTTTCCCGTAGAACTCCCCAGCCAGCTGCAGACCAGCCCTGCTCACAGCCAGTGTTTACTCAGCTTCAGGGTGAAGGCATTGAAAATGCGAACAGATCTAGCTGGGAAATCAAATCCACTTACGCTCCAGGCACTGTGTGAGCTGCAGTCACCTGGGGGGTGAGGGATGCTGCCCTGAAGGCTGGCAGGTGGTGGGTGTGTTTTCGTGTTTTAGGCGTCTTTGATTTTTTTTTAACAAGTGACAAGGAGTTACAATTTTAAAATGTCCTTCTTCTCAATTTTGAAGTGACTGCCATGCTTTGGAGTCAGAGCCCATTGTTGCCAATGAGGGGTATTCTTGTCACTCTTACAGTATTGGGGTAAAGATGTATTCCTGGCATGCTAAATTCCAACTCAGAGAAGTTTTCTAATGGAAACTCTATTATGAAAATATGAGGGGCTTAGACTGCTCCACAAAAGCACCTTTGACCAAAGCCATGCAAAACTATAGCTAAACAGCCCCTGCGTGGGCTCATGTCAGCTGGTGAGAATTGGAAACATGTCTTCGTATAGTATGAAGGGAACTTCAACTTTTCAAAGGGCTACTGTAAGAGGACGAATTGGACACACCCTGCCAGGGCTGCAGAGAGCAGCGTCAGAGTGGAGGCTGGAGGGCGGTGCAGCCTTCCCCAGCACAGCAGGGCTTTCTGTGGCAGTGGCAGCAGGACGTGGTGGAGGAGACCTGTGCAGGACTGGCCAGCGTTACTCTGGAGGCGCCTTTCGGGCCCCAGCTTCTGTGATCCTGGAACCTGCAGCCTCAAGGCCACACGTGGCCCTCGGATCCCCGAGTGCAGCCCTTCGACTGAATCCAAACTTCACGGACAAATCCCTTTATTAAAAGCATTTGTTCGGTAAAATTTGGATTCAGCCAAAAGGCCGCGCTCAAGGATCTGGAAGACCACGTGTGGCCCCGAGGCTGCGGGTTCCCCACCCCTGCAAGCAGCGGGCAGGTCCCACGCATCTGAAATCGGGGGCCTGTCTTTCAGGACTGCAGCTGGGGAGTGTTGAAGTTCTCTGCTCTTCATTGAATAAGGACCGTGAGAAAAGAGTGAAATGAATACAGAGTGCTCTTTTTCACTCGCCTTGCAAAACTGGAGGCTGAGTGTAGAGGAGTAAACAGCACTAATCTTTGCAAACAGAAGACTAGAATTTTAATAGTTAACAGGCAATGGATTTCTTTTTCCCCCAAAGCTCCCTGGAGGGTACGGAGAAAATAGCTCGTCACCGTGGCTTACATTTTAGACCAAAGGGCAGGTTAAATGTTAAAATCACATCAGGACACTGCTACAGAGTATTTGCTTGAATTATTATTAAGCAGGTAAGTTGGTTTAGCTGAGTGTTCTCAATCCCCGGGGGATATTTGGCAACATCTGGAGATGGTTTTGACTGTGTGTGAGGCTGCTACTGGCGCCTAGTGGGGAGAGGCCGGGGATGAAAAAAAAAAGAGTGGAGAGGCAACCCAAAGAATGGAAGAAAATATTTGCAAATCATATATCTGATAAGAGACTTGTATCTATAATATATAAAGAGCTTTTACAACTTTGTCAAAAAGACAAATAACCAGATTTTAGAATGGACAAAGGATTTGAATAGACATTTCTCCAAGGGAGACATACAAATAGCCCATAAACACATGAAAAGACGCTCGACATCATTAGTCATCAGAGAAATGCAAATGAAACCACCATGGATGTCACTTCATACCCACTAGGATGGCTAGAATCAAAAAGTCAGATACCAACAAGTGTTGGTGAGCATTTGGAGAAATGGAACACTGGTACGTCATTGGTGAGAACACAAAATGGTACACGGCTTCTTTGGAAACCAGTTTGGCAGTTCCTCAAAAGGTTAAATATATGACCCAGCAATTCCACTCTTAGGTACATTCCCAAAAGAAATGAAAACATACATCCATGCAGAAACTTCTACATGAATGTTTTTAGCAGCGGTATTTATAATAGCCAAGAAGTGGGAAAAAACCAAATGTCCATCAACAGATGAACATATAAAAAAATGTAGTATGTCTACATAATGGAATATTATTTAGCAATAAAAAAGAATGAAGTACTGCTACATGCTACAATGAACCTTGAAAACATCATGCTAAATGAAAGAAACCAATCACAATAGATCATGTACTGTTATGATTCTATTTATGTGAAAGTCCAGAATAGGGAAATCTATAGGCAGAAAGTAGATTCCTGGTTGCCAAAGAACTGGTTGTCTAAGAAAACAGGAGTGATAGCTAAAGGGTAGGGGGTTTCCTTTTTAGGTGATGAGAATGTTCTGAAACTGTAGTGATTGATGCACATATCTGTGAATATATCAAAACCGTTGAATTGTATACTTTAAATCAGTGAATTTGGTATGTATGGTACAGTATGTATATTATATCTCAATAAGTCTATTTTTTAAAAAAATGCATGCATAGGTTCTGGAGTCAGAATGATTTGTGTTCAGATACCATCACCACAAGTAGTAGATAAGTGTTGTTGGTGGCGGTTTCTTAATATTTCTGAGTCTGTCTTCTCATCTATGAAATGAGGATTTAATAAAATAATGCATATAAAGCTCTTAGTGTAATTCCTAGAATAAAGTAAATATTTAATAAATGTCAAAAAAAAAAAAGAATCATGGTGTCCAAAATGTCAATCATGCCAAAGCTGAGAAAACTTGTTAACCTCAAGATCCTGAAGATACATAGTAATCTCTCATTTGATTTTAGAAAACTACCAAAAAAGTTAAAATTATTTTTTGTGCATAGCTGACCTTCTGATTTTATTCCTAGAAAAACAAAGAAAGATGTGATCTTTGAACACACCTAAATCAAAGATTATTTTGTTTTTCATGTTTGGCTTTATCAGATCCAAGTGATAAAATCCCATTTAACTGGGTTTGACATTAACACCACCACCACCAGGCCTTGGTTTTTAAACTGGTTATTATTTCTGACTTATTTTTAGATCATTAATTACACTGGTAACTTGAAATGGATCACGTCCGGATGGGGAGCAGATGACAGGGGCCAGCTTGGCAGGTGGCCCTGAAAGGCCACAGACTGTAGTTCAAGCAGATGCAATCTGGAGGTCGGCTGAGGTTTTTCCCTGTGAGATGAAAATATAATGTCGGTCACATATTTCCATCTGTATCTGATAAGCATTTTCATACTTACAATCAACCAGACTTTGTGAAATAGACAGTTCTGATTCCTCTTACCAAAAACTGCTGAAAAAAATGACAAAGGTGGTAAAGGGCAGAGACATGGCCGAAGGGTGTTAATTAGTGTATTAATTTGCAGTTGGGAGCGAAGGATTTAACTCTTTGAGAAGGGGGAGGATGGTGAGAAGAGACAGAAACCCAAATTGGTCCCCTTTCCCCAGAGGGAAAAGCTGAAGGGGGAGAACTGGGGAGGGCAAGGCTGCCGTGAACCCCAGGGAGGAAGGGGTGGCCCGTTATTGCCAGTGCTGGTTGGAGCCCTCCTAGCATGTGCCTTGTCGATAGCTGAGCTTCATTTTTAAAGAAGAACTTGGGGGGTGTGGAGAGCTACAAGTTTCACTGAACAGGTCGATATGGTTCCTGCGAGACCTGTAGGAGTCCGGGTATTCATTCTGGAAGAAAAGACCCTCATGGTGGTCTTTGAGGAAATAAGGATTTACAGGGAGATTATGTAGTGGTTTCCTCTTGCTGCTACGACAACTCACCACCAGCTTAGTAGCCAACAGCACCACGAATGTATTGTCTCATTGTTCTGGGGTCAGAAGTCCAAAAGGGGTTTCACTGGGCTGAATTCAAGGGCTCAGCAGGATTGTGTTTCTTCTGGGGCTTTAGAGGAAAAGCCAGTTCCCTGCCGTTCCCGCCTTGGAGAGGCGGCTGGGTGCCTGGGCTTCTGGCCCTTCCTCCATCTTCAAATCAGTGGTCACGTCACCCCAACCTCTGCTTTGGTCAGCAAGTCTCCTCCGACCCTCCTGCCTCTCTCTGTCCCTCATAAGGAAGCCTGTGGTCATAGTGGGCCCACGCAGGTGATCTTGTAGGTAGGTGCTGTTACTCCCAACATATAGGTAGGACAGTGTGGCTCAGGGACCTTGCCGTTTCTAGTGTCTCTTTCCTCTTAAGAACAGAGAATAATGGCATAATCTGTACCTGTTCCGGGTTTCTAATCACTCCTGTAAGGATCAGTCATGATTAATAGAAAAATCTGAGCTTTTAAAATGATTATTTCCTTTTCTGACCTATTTCTTTATGAATACAGTTCATAAAGTTTCTGGGCTGTGACATTTAAGCTGAGAAATAAATCACACCCAAAAGCCTAACCGCGGAAACCAGGGACAGTGGCGGGGAAGAGGCCCCTGAAGAGGACTAGAGGGGAGGCAACAGGACATGCAAAGGCCCCGTGCGGGATAGGGTGCGTGTGTTTAAGGAAATGGAAGTGGTGGGGAGCCTGGTGCATGAGGGAGAGAGCGTTGGTGGGGGTGAGACGGGAGGGACACAGGCTTGGGCTTAGATGAGGTGGCGCTGCTACTGCGTCTCCTACAGGGGCGCCCTGACCGCTCTCTGCCAGGCAGGAAAGGAGGGACTCTTTGGCCATGGCATTGTCAGTGCAGTTAGGAAATAGCGGGTAATTGAAGAGGGATTTCTAAGGACTTGGTTAGGATTTAAAGGTTTTAGGAATGGCCACCATGTTTCTGGCATATGAGAATATGATCTCCTGAGGTAGAAAACCCTGGATTTCTCTGTGTTCTGTCAACTTTGGTAGCAGAGTGTGCAAAAGAGCAGAGTTAAGTTTTGGAAATGTTGGATTTGTCGTTTCTTTTTGACATCCAATTGTAGATGTCAAGTAAGTAGTTTAAACTATGATCCAGAGCTTGCGACAGAGCTCTAGATTAGAGGAATAGATTTGGGATGAGATGGTGTATTGGCTTCCTACGGCGGCTGTAACAAAGCCACAACGGCACAACAGCAGCTCAAACAATGGAAACTCACTGTTTCGCAGTTCTGGAGGAGGGAGTCTGGGAGAGGAGTCCGCAGGCAGGTTGCCCTGAGTGCCATGGAGTGGGGGGAGTGGAGCATCTGGTCCAGACTCCCTCCTAGCTTCTGGTGGCTTCAGGGGTTCCCTGGCTTGTAGACGACCGTCCCTCCCTGTGTCATCACGCCGTCTTCCATCTGCGTGCGTCTGCCTTTGTGTCCAAATTTCTCTTTCTTATAGGACACCAGTCATGCTGGACTGGGCCCCACTTGAATCACCTAATCTTAACTTTATCATCTGCAAAGACCCTATTTCTGAAGAAGGTCACTTTGACAGGTACTTGTGGTTAGGACTTTGGCATCTCTTGGAGGACACAATTCCAGGTATAGCAGATGGCGATGTAGCTGCGAGCCTGGGAGAGCTCACCTCCAGACAGAGTTGGGGTGAGAAGAGAAGAGGCCAGGGGCCCAGCCTTGCAGGACGGTGTCAGATAATACAGTATTGGCCAAGTAGGGGAGGGGAGGCTGGGAGGAGAGAAAGGGTGGGCGAGGGGCAGGGAAACAGAGCGGCGTGCCGGCACCCAGAAGAGCCGAGGTTTAATGAAGGAGGGGAGGTCGATAGTATCAAGCGCTGCTGAAAGGTCAAGCGTGTGGCAGTCATTTGAAGGCTAAGCTGTGCCCGTTGGATTTCGCAACACAGGCGTCACTGGTGTCCTCTGCACGAGCTGCTTTGCCATAGCTGGGCCCAGTGGGAGAAGCAGCGGGAAGGGAGGAAACAGAGGCAGGCTTGCGCCTCGCCCCAGCTGGTGGCCAGGGAGGAGCGTGGGGTTCAGGGAGGCAGAGCCTTTTAAAACAGGAGAAGTTTTAGTCCGTTTAGATGCCGATGAGAAGGTTAGAGCTGAGAGGAGGTGGTCAAATGTACGGGTGCACGGAGGGAAAAGTAACCGTGGAAGACGACTGAGATAGAAGGACGAGGGGGTGGATGGGTTGCAGTGGAGACAGCCCCTCCGCTCTCGCTGCAGGATGGGAGGGACAGGACACGCATGCAGGTAAGTACATTTGCAGGTGTGGCAGGGAATGGAGTTTCTGTCTGATGACAGCTGTTTCCTTGGAGAAGTGGGGTGAGAGTGAGGGGAGGTCCGAGCTGGTGTCGGCGGTTGGAGGTTTGAGGAGGGTGGAGAAAGTGTGACGCGGTCGCCGCAGAGAGTAGGAGACCGAGTTAACGGGGACGGGCAGGAGGACGGCAGGGCAGGGTGACGTCCTTGTTGAGGGTGGTGATCAGGAATGTCTCTTCTGTCCTCACGCTGATGGTTGCTGGGGGAGCCCAGCGGCAGACGAGGCAGGGAGCTGAATTCATCCAGGTGAGCGGAGTGCAGGATGTTGGCGGGACGTTCTTCAGTGAGGGCCGTGGAGCAGGAGGGGAGCGGAGGAAGGAACACCCCGTGGGCTGGAGAAAGTGAAGGAGTCTGTGACAGGGCAGTCCTGGCGGCGGGGTCAAGGAGCAGAGATGACAGTGGGACAAGCGAGCTGGGGGGAGAGGCTGCTGTAGAGATTTGATGGCGATTTTGGAAGATGAGGCACAGGGTGTGACTTCTGGAAGGATGGTGGGATCAAGGAAAAGATCATGGGAGGTGAGGAGGTGAGGAGACGGAGTGGCTCACGTGGACACTGAACTGACCAGAGGGGACAGTGGGGCCCGAGGTGGACAGCTGCGCCGTGAGCCGGGGGCCCGAGTCCCACGTGGCGGAGAGGGAGTGACTGGGGGTCAGCAAAACGCGACGGCAAAGGCAGGGTCAGGTGCACGTTTGAGGCGTGAGCTTCAGAAAAGCAGCGTCGTAGCTTTCTTTCCCTGTCACATGAGGTCATTTACAAGAAGGGGTCTAAGGTTATCGTCACTTATTTATTCATCCATCCATTCAGTAGCTCAGCCTTGCACTGTGCCTGTGACTGAAAAGCCTCGCAAAGTTGCTGAATACATTGAGTGACAAGTATGTACCAAATTCCTAGGCAGGCTGCAGACGCAGGGCAAATGAAAAAGTCTCTCTTCTCAGGGTGTTCGTTGTCATACTCAAGCTTGGCGCATTAACAAAGGAATTCCAGTCGGAGATAAATGTCACAGCAGCTCTGTGTTCCTCAGAGAGGGACAGAGTGACAAACTTTGGAGGAAGGAGTAGAGGAGCTGGAGATGGGTGTGACAGCATGGTGACACGATCAGCCCGAGTGACTCAAGGCACGCACTGAGGGTATTTGTATTGTCGCTGAAACCCCCAGTCCCTCCCTGTTGGACTGACCAGACCACGAGAATAAGGAGCCAACAGTTTCCCCAGTTCACCCAGTCCCAGAGTCTCCCTTGA